>JADGIL010000696.1:252-27875 GCA_020352625.1 Cactoblastis cactorum
TTGTTATATTGTGTCAGGTTTTTTTTTAATTAATTACTTTTTATTTTATTATGTTGACGTGTTATTTATTCTTGAAAAAGTAAGAGTCAGATCGATAAACATATACATTAGTTATTATACAAGGGTTCTTATTCTTTTTAAAGTACCGAATCCAAATGTAAGCTCAGTAACCGATCCGAATATGACGAATCAGAGACATAACAAGAACATGGAATTAATATATCGAAATGAAAGACAAAGAGAGCTGTATTATTTTATCTTAATAGTTATTTTAACCTCGGCAGATATGATCGAAATACGCCATGTTGCTTATAAAGGCGTTCTTACTTGATTTTATGGACGGCTATCTGTGTAAGCACAACGGTATGCTCTGTCGCCTTAGAAATGACCGGCTATATTCATAAAAATAAAGCTCAGTTTACATTTAAGTCCTTGATTAACTGACACAATCTCTACACCTTAAAGCAGGTAATAAAAATTGAAGATTCCACTAAATCTTCTAGACAATAATTACTTGTCATTCTAATTCCAAATTCCAGAAATGGTTCCGATGTCCTGCCTGGTATTAGAATCTCATTGACATTATCTCAGTCATCGCCTTAATCGACAAGGAAAAAAAAGAGGTTATTTTCCTACTTAGATTACTTACACTGCCCAGATACGTATATTATCTATACAGATAATAGATTAAGCAAAGTGAGACTTAAAGGTTTAGCTATATAATTGAAACGCTAATCATAAATATATGACTATTCATTCATGCTAATTATAAACAGTCTTAAGCATAACAGCTAGCTAACTCATTTCAAAAATCCCCAGCTAAACATATCTATACATTTATTTAGTGGAAACCCAACTTTATCAGACTAAGTACCTACCGTACAAAGTGGTCACATCTCTGAATTACACGCATCCCAAAACGCTGATTCTACATTGGGACCTTCATAAAAAGCCGGCGATAGTCTACGTTATAAAAATACAGTGGGCAAATAAAAATATAAAATAAAATATGAAATGAAAGTGGCGCAGGACGCAAGAAACTCGCGATTCTTTTGAATGTGCTCTGTAAGAAAACGGAAAGACGTGGAGTTGACATCTGATGCTGTTTGTTTTTTTTATAAATATTATCTATAGTGCAACTGTAGTGCTCCAGCGGTGAAGGCGAGTGCCTGGGATCCGAATGTCATAGCTTAAAGGATCTTTGTGAAAAGTTGTTTTCAATCTAGTTATATAAATCACATAGTTGTCTAAAAAGTAAGTCGAATGCAGATTTTTGATATCTGTCTTCTATATTTCATTTTACTAAATAAACTTCAGCTTACTAAATAAACAATATAAACATATATACAAGTAGGTATAATCAATAATTTATTTACTTAATGACGACTTTCTCCAATTGAAAAAAAAAAAAAAATACCGCAGCAGTCTACAGATGTCGCTATTCCCACGGAGTGTTTCTTTGGCCGTAACAATCTGAAGGCGGCGCCACGGGTCAGCGGAGACTCCCTCCCCCCATCTCCCACACCCCTCACGACACATGCACGAGTGTGTGTGATTCTCAAAGAATATTGAACACTGGGGGATATAATGTCGATAATTAAATGCACAACCACCTATAGATTCTAATATAAGTGTAGCTTCAGGAAACTAAATCTAAGTCCATTGAGTTATGTTTATGAAGGCGTTTTCATCTTAAATCATTTGGAAAGGCTGTTTGGGTTAAAATAAATTATATGTACCTATATGTATGAAATTAAAAGAGCAAATATTATTAATTTCTGAACTAAATAATGAGACCATGGGGCCCCATATTGCTACAGCTGATGCATAAAATACAGATACAGTGTTATTTATACCTTACCGGTCTAGCCCGTAACCAAGTAGAACAAAGGTCACAAATCACGTATTAACTGAATTTCTTGTTTAAAGCCATAAGTATCTCTTGATAGATTTTTTACAATATGCAAGGGAAGAGAAGCACTTGGCACATTCTACGCTTTGGTTTCGCTTCCAGACCAGCAAAAGAATATACAACAAGAATACACAATGTGGCCTTCGAGTTTCGCTACTCTTGGCTCTATCTACTCCGTAATGAAAGAAGACGTAATACTGTACATAAAATACGATGAGAATGTACAAAAAATTAGGTTTTATCAGGTTTGTCCAATGTCCAATCTACACAGTTAATCTGTGTAAGTATATGGAAGCGTGCAGGCTTTGTCGGGCGTCGGTTGATCGCTGGCGCGAGGGTGGTCAGCTGGTTGACGTGACACGCGCCTTCCACCTTCTACACTCTATGCGTCCTACGTTCTATAGTCTATATTCTGTCCCATCTCTTTGCCTGTCTTATGTGATATAGACATTGCGCATTCTCTGCACTTATGAACTGATTTGACTTTTTTTAACTACCATAGTCAAGCATTTGACCGCAGTCTCATCTGATGATAAGTGATGACGCGGCCGACGATGGAGCATGCTTGGCAAGAAAAAACTGATTCACTCTCTTCTTGAAAAGTCCAAGGTTATATTCCTCAGGAAACAATGACGCTGGAAGTTTGTTTAAAACTTGACGAATAATATATGTTACAAAGACACATATAGATTTAGTATTGATTAGGTCTAAAAAGGTTTAAGAAATCTTTTGTATAGAATTAGATTTTTTTCAAATGATCTAGACATCAGATACAGAAACAAGTAATTAAATAAAAAAATTAAAAAGCCTCCACACAATATAACAAAACTCACATGTCAAACTTATGACACGCCTCTTTTTGCGTCCGAGCTTAAAAATTAAGGTGCAACATTTCCAGTGTAAGCAGATTGTATAAATCACTAGAGGCAAGGACGGAAAAAATCAACAAATAACAATTTTGTATTCTCGCTTTTAAATATACTCGAAGTTCAAGTTTTTATGCTCTAAATTCTATCTAGTTACTTTAAAAGACAAACAATTGTAAATATGTACATGTAGTAGTCAATGCTTACTTTCTTCTCTTTAGTTATAAGTAACACTATAATCACTTTTATTGACGAAAAATTACGATTAGGATCATTCTCTGTAATGTATACTCTAATCAAAATGTTTCATAATTTAACCTTTAAGATTAATTTATTACCAAATAGAAGGAATCTTTCCTTGGGTGTTGATCATCCGATAAAATATATCATCTAAATACTTTCATATTACTAAAAGAATTGAGAGCGTTTGACTTCAACCTCATCTGATGGTAAGCAGCGATGAATTTCAAATTGGTACACGTAAACCTAACGAGCTAGTGTTTAACATAAACACCAGCTAATTTCAACTAGTAATTCAATCCGTGACCCAAAATATAAGGAAACCTGTCACTGAAGCCGTACTCGGGTCAAAGCATTAAGTGACTGAAAATCCAACGTCAGTATTGTCTATATTATTATCTATACATATAATAAAATTGTAACTGAGCTATGTCTGTACATGGGAGATATTTAAGAATAAAATATTTAGGGGCCCTTTATGAGGCCTATAGGAGCCAAAACCATTGTTTTTAGAATGTTTGTCTTACTGGATGTTTGTACGTTGATTGTTTGTGGATCTGTATGAAATTTGGCACAGCGATGGACCTAAAATAAAAGATAGGCTACTTTTTATCCCGAAAAATGTAAAATAAAAATTTGCGTGATGCACATATAAGCATACAGACAGAAAGATAGCAAAAAACATATCATTTTGGCTTGTATAGGCCCCAAAAAGAGACCAAATTTTTTTATTAATACCTATATTACACCTCTAGTACAGTTAAGTTACAGTTATAGATTTGATAACAGCAAAACCGATAAAAAATCGTCAACATTTCATTTGTCGAACAGTTGTACGCTTCTGGAAGGGACGAATTGAGCCACATTTACACAATATTTTGTCGCTGAATCCAGAATTGGAATAATACGCGGGTCAAAACTATTAAGCGGTGACGTCACGCGAAAGGCTCCGCCATAAAGGGCGCACGTCTTTAGCACGAGTCTGGAGTCTGGCGCAAATCGTTCGGAAAATGGCTCTCGTGCGTTGTCCCTTTTGACCCCGAAAATGGAAGCTTCTTTTCTAGTACACCTAAATAGTTTCCTCTTTCTTAAAAATGGCTGAGACGAACAACTTTTTTCTTAAATACATTAATAAGCCCATTCTGCTTTAATAGGAGGATAGATAAGTGCTAAATAAGTAATTGTGTGTATGTGTGCGAGATACCCATGCTGGTTTGAGAGCTGTAGTAAAACTTAGAATGTGCTGCTTATTTTCTCGCAAAAGAGTTAAAAACCTGATGCTATAATCTGACCTATATGTATGTGAGAAGCAAAGATCAAAGAGAACTTATCCAGAGAAAATAAGAAAAAAATCTTTGATTTTTAACCTTAGGTATTTATTATTTTCAACCTTCAAATAATTTGCAAAAAAATTGTTTGATTCGTTAACTATGTTTATTTATAATATTCATATTGTAATAACCAAACATTTAACCAATAAGTTTTTCTATAATCAAGTATCAACACATTGATAACTGTCTAAATAGATTTTATGCTAAGGATTTTCTTATCGTGTCTTAAAGAGATATTCCATGTTAAATATGGTTTAAAAAAAAAGTTAGTTGGGGAAAATATATGAGAATACCGTTTAACAGCAGGGTGGAACAATCGGGGTCAACCGGAACCCGCCTGGGACTCGCAGTAGGTGTAATAACGCCCGCTCTTGTGTATTTTTCTTTGGGAAAACACAAATATAGAGACGAGTTCAGTTGGTCATGATCCCTGTAGATAATATCGGACTAATAGGGACAAATCACACAAACCGAGCTAGCCCTAAACTAAGTTCGAGACTTATATTAGTGCATAGTACGACACTATATTTTTAATATCCAAGGATTGAATTTAGAACCTCATGATTCAGATTCAGAGGCAAGAACTTTACCACTCCGCCAATAAGAAGCCAAATGGGGAGGGTTTTTAAAAGGCCGGCAACGCTTCTGTGACCCTGCGGGTGATGCAGTTGTCTATGGGCGACGGTGATCACGTACCCGCCTGCTCTTTGCTTCCCTCTAACATAAAAAAAGATCTTCAAAATGCATTTCTATTTTTAGATAATTCTCTCTTCTCTCTGACGGGGTCAAACGGACCTCGGCCGGGTCTCGTAGGTGTAATAACGCCCCCTCGTTAGCTCTTCTATATTGTGTTTGGAAAAATAGAACAGAGACGGATCCAATCGGTCACATGAGTTAGTTTACTATGGACCCAAGCCAAGTGATTAATATAGTTTCCTATTATATGTAGTTTAAAACACATGTTATTAATTATCTATTGTAAAAAGTCAATCAAGGGAAAGGGCATATTTTTCTAAGGCGATAGGCTACCAACCTGTCAGTATATCTGAATCTCCATTTTACTAATAAAGCCATTGAGGTAAGCATGGCCTTTGATAAAGAATTGATAATGTATCTGTTATTAAAATAAATAAAAACAATAAATTAAGTATTTCAGTAATACTTGTACTTCTAAATGTAACAACAATACGTTTTAATAAATAAAAACAATAAATTAAGTATTTCAGTAATACTTGTACTTCTAAATGTAACAACAATACGTTTTAAAAGTGCTATAATTTTATAAATTTCGTCGCAAGATTCACCACAATCTCTATTTATTTAATCTCAGTAATTGTCTAAAGAACTTCTAAGCTCCCCCAAGATTTATCAGAGAGGGGGTTGTGGAAGGGGTGGGAGGGAGTGAGCCGTGAACTGGCAAGGTGAGGAGATAAAGTAATTTCGCTAAACTGAGGGTAGTTAGGGATAACGCGAAAACACGGTAAGTAAGAGTGGAT
This sequence comes from Cactoblastis cactorum, assembly GCA_020352625.1. Classification (NCBI taxonomy): domain Eukaryota; kingdom Metazoa; phylum Arthropoda; class Insecta; order Lepidoptera; family Pyralidae; genus Cactoblastis; species Cactoblastis cactorum. The sequence goes on from JADGIL010000696.1 coordinate 6,098, forward strand.
CGTTAGGAACTTGCTTTTGACGGCTTCGAGAAGTTTCTACTGCAAGAATTTTAGTAGATGATAGAGTGCGTGGTGATTGTGGATTAAAAGTAAGAATACTATATAATATTAACAAGTAATTAAATTAAAAATCTCAAAAACCCCTGTTGCAGTATAACAAAACACACGTCAAACTTATCTTTCTTTTTGCATCGGGAGTTTAAACATAGCTAAGAACACTTTTGGTCACATTTCTAACACAAAAAATAATTACCCAAATCGATTCAATTTACTTAATACTTAAAAACTATAAAATATTTCGATATTTCATAAACACATGTATAAGTAGATACATATATACTTCCCATAGTTTATATGGATATATCTATGTATTTAGGCCTATCAGTAAAATATAATTATTCATTATGACCTGACTGCGGTCGAATCCGGGACCTCGAGCGGATTTCGTAGAAATGTATACCTAAGTAGATTGAAGTGAGAAGATTCCGTCTCCATACTAAGCAAGCCGATGGCTATTTAGGAAGCGCGGCGTTTTGATGACCTCTGCTTATAGCTGCAGCTGTATAGTGTCTATTGTTGGAAGCATCTACTTCCACACGTAAGTACCATTCGTTTTGATAGTGTATTTGGTTTATGGTATTTTTGTGTTTGGTTATTGTAAAAATGTGTATTCTAAAAAAAATTGTCATAGCTATAAATTACTTCGGAATTAAGTATATCTCACAGCATTTTCCAAAAATTTTAAAGGTTTTCTTTTCTAGTTTTTGTCGGAGATTTTTTTAAAATTCTTATTTAATATTATCATTGTTTATAAGTTCCTGTTAAAGTAACAGACCAAATCCGAAACAAATGAAGTGGTTAATAAAACATTTGCCAAGATGTCGCAAGTTGGCACCCGGCAAAGTTCCCAAGAACACCGACAGGGGGCGAAAATGTTAACTCCGGGAAGAGATAATTAACCGCAACATCTTACTGTTTAGGGGATTACTCCACGACTTGTTGGGTATTTTTTAACACAACAACATTTTTAAGCTGTTTCTCTTTCATTCTTCTTATTTATTTCATAGTAACCTGACTACAGATTGCCAGGAAATAAACATTTTTTTTACAATTGTCACATGTCAAATATTAGACAAACTAAGTGAAAATTTGTTAATGATGGCTAAATAACATTTTATTTTATGCTGACTGCAATGATACTTTGAAAATAGGATGAAAACGCGGCTTAACAATGGAACATATTTTTCTAAAACTGTAATTAGGGAAACCAAATCAAAAATTTGAAATTCCTCAAGATATCCAAAAATAAAACGGAGCATAAAAATAAACAAGCAATTAAATCAGATCTCTGAGCGTACATACATCGTTTAATCTTATTTATTTAGGGTTACCTACCCAAAGGGTAAAACGCGATTGTGTAACAAAGACTCTGCTATCCGTCGGTCTGTCTGTCTGGCCGTCTGGTACCAGATTATTTCTCATGAACCGCGATAACTTTAATTAAGGTTTTTGTTGCACTGCAGCAAATAAGTTCTTACCGACAATCTTTTCTAATGTCTGAATGAATAAATTTAAGTAGGTACAAATTGTTGAATTTTTCACAGAATATAATAAATGTTAAGCCCCATGCAAAACGTCATTTCCTTGCTGTTTTTTTATACAATGGTACGGAACCATTCGTGCGCGAGTGCACGCGCAATTTTATTCAAAACTCCAGCCTCAAGCAATCCGCCATTTTTTCGACTCGAATTGAATTGACGAGACTAGTTTCCAAATGACAAATTAATCTCTTGAAAGTTATATTTTTTTGGTAATGGTCGGGGCAACGAGCCGCGTCGAATTGAGCTGACGTTTCGGCGGCCGCGCTGAGGTGTGTTCACGGTGGCGGAAGTAGCCACTCTTGGTTCTTACTTGCCGTTGTGGTTTCAAATCTTTTGTAATTACACGTTTTTATATGTATTAAGAATGTACTTATTCAATTTATTATCATATAACTGTTCTTATAGTAAATAAACATAAACATATATGTATATACTTACTAGCCAATCGTGCATACTCCGTTGGGCGTGAAAATATAGCCTATAGCACTCCTGAATAGTGTAGCTTTCTGATTGTGAAAGAATTTTCATGATCGGTTCAGTATTTCCAAACATTGGCCCTCACAAACAATCAAAATTACAAACTTTACCTCTTTTAATATTACTATAGATAATTATCATACATTACCTACATTTTCTAAGATTATACTATACTGGTAATGAGTAACATACTTATTAGTTATTGCGATCTAGATAAATAATTATTGATTATTGACCTAGTGGAATTTTATTTTAATATTTTATTAAAAAGTGATAAGTATATTAAACTCGTGAGATGTAATAATAATATTTTGACGTTGGCTTTAAGATAAAACAAATTATCATAGTACACTCAGCCTAATAGTTACAAAGGCACAGAGTTTCAGCAATTATGTCCAATTTGTACCGAATTTGGTCTCACCGAGTGTCCTCGGAGGCACAACCCTCGTTACATAGTTAGCTCGCTTCGGCTACGACTTCGGGTTTGCCTAAACTTTGTTATTATCTTTGAGTAGTGTACCTATCAATGAAGCTGCTAGAAAAAGAAAACCCCGACTCTACCTATGCGAGTTAGAAACGCGCACGAAGAGTTCTGTACCATTATCTTAAAAAACTGCAAACAAAACCAGTTAGATCACATAGGTACTCTTATTTATATTTCCCAAGCAAACTGGATGTAACCACTTCAAACCGGTAACGCGGCAAATTCCTTTTTCAAATGTTCATTTGACATCTGAAAACGGTCGCCATTTTTTCAACTGTTGCAATTTCTAATCCGGGTGCCACTTATCGTGGCTTCAATGGGCTTAAATGCTCAATTGCATACAACTGCCCGATTGCATTATAGAAATGGTTGATTGAATTATAGAATTCAGTCGTCTGTATCTATGCAACTACCAGGATTGGATTGCCTTAAGCCGAACAAAAAATACAATGACAGTTTGCGTCGTGCAAATTGCGCTTTTCTTGTGTTCAGTGGACTGTGACGTCATTTGTTCGTTTGTGTCGTCATTAGGGTTTTGTGACTTAAGTAAATATGCTTCGTGAGAAGGTTGCATGCCACTTACGGTGACCGTCTGGGGGGACAAAAGATGTACCTAAATAATACTTATCTATATATTTTATTAGTCGTTCCCCGCGGATTCAGTCCTAATAGACGTGATATAAAGTGCGATGTTGTAATCTAGGAACCAACTGAGCACATTTTATGTTCGCTTTCTCTCTTTTCTTTATAATTTAAAAAATGTACTTATGTAACTTCATAAATAAAATTCAAGTGCGACTACTTCTTTGATTGCTATTAAAAGTCCGTCAAAGCATCTAAGACACGAAGTATAAGTACTTAGTTATCTTCAATCAAGGAGAGAGAGATCTATCTACCTTGTAAGGAGGAGGACGTGTTCCTATGTACTTATGTATGTATATTTTTCTAATTACATGCTCATAAATGATCAAAACCATTCAATTTTGAAAATCGAAAGTACGAAGACAGAGTTAGCAATCGTCAATCGTGACCTTAAGCCTGATCTTAGCCAGCAAATTGATTCGTGGTGCCTCGGAAAAAATAACCAAAGCAGGCTGGAACGTTGGCGCCAACGCGCCCGCGATGTTCTTTGAATGTCTGCACGTTTTTTTAACTTTTGTTTTAAATATTTCGTGTTCTACGCTCGAAAGTTCTGGATAGTTCCATTTTCAAATAGTTTATCGGAATATTTGGCAGTTGAATCTGGAATTCTGGAGTATACGATTGTTATTATTTCATAAAAACTTCTTTTATGTGGACTTGGAATGTAAGTATATTAAGTATATGTATGTTTGTCAATTCTTACAAGCTGAATTAGCACTAGTTTATCTCATTACAGAGTAAAAAAATTACATACTTATTCAGTTACAAAATATTTTCTATATTTTATGGGAAAATTTATATTATCACAGGAGGAATGATTATCTCACTAAAGTGTGTAAAATTGAACAAAATCTGAAATAAAAAACAAGTTTGACCTTAATAGATTTACTTCCAAGTTCTTGACATTGTCACATTTAAAATGGCATAACTCTTCTTCGATACAAAGGTAGTTGATGACAGCGATTTCAATAAGTAGATATTAAACGTATTACAAGATATTTTATCGTATTGAGACAGGTCGGTATGTGAGGTGAGCGCAGCGGGGCGCCCCGCGGCATTTTACAAGCGGACCACCCGCTCATTGCTACGAGCGATAGGTATTTTTAAAATTTCGAATTTTATAACTGGCCGGAAACAAATCAGATAACGCAATTCAAATTACGAATAGATTTAATTTAATTTTAATTATCGAACGCGTCGGAATGGCTTCCAGAAGTTCTGAGAAAGGCGCCGGGGAGTTTTAAGAATGCTTAAGAATAAATTGAGACAAGTGTTTGCATTTCTTAAAAACTCGCCAGGGTTGAGATGCAAATTAAAATGTAACGGCTAAATAAACGGTGACACTTTTAATGATGGAGCCGGCTTGCTTTAATAATTACGAAACAATTATTTTTAATAACATAAGCTTTAATTAATAGTAATAAATAAATAAATAAATAAATAAGTACTTATATAGGGAAAAATCACATAAATTGAGTTAGCCCCAAACTAAGTTCGAGACTTGTATTATGGAATATTAACTCAACGATACTATATTTTAAAATAAATATATTATAGACTAGCTAATACTAATACCCGTGATTTCGTCCGCGTAGATTTTACGATAAATTATATCCCTCGGGAACCTTACATTTTTTTCGAGTTACAATTTAGCCTAACTTTTATTCTAGGTCGTAGTCCATCGCTGTGCCAAATATCATCCAGATCCGTTCGGTTGTGTGATGCGTGTACAAACATACAGACAGACAACAATTCCAAAAACAATAGTTTCAGCTTCTATAGGCCCTATAAAGAGCCCCTATATATTTTATACTTAAATATCTCTCATGTACAGACATAGCTCAGTTACAATTTTATTATAATAATAATATATTATAGATACTTATACATCCAAAACTTATAATTGTTATACAATTCAGTATGTCAATTTAATACGAATTTATATAATTTAATACACATTATTTACTTGTTAAACCCTTTTTTCATAATTATATCCAACCCTCGAAACAGTTATCTTTCTATTGCGAAAAGATTTTGAGAATCCAGGCAATAACAATAACTATAACAATCACTATCTTAATAGTGCAACACTAGGTAAATAGGACAATTTCAATATATGTACATATACAATACATAATAAACTTAAATTCAGTTCCGACATTCGAGTCCATAGAGTTAGCCACGTGGGCCACGGGCGGCGCTCTTTGTCGGCGCATCAAACGACACGCACCGCCGCCGTCCACGGCCGCGACGGCCAGTGTGTGGGCGCCGCGGCTACACATCAATACATTTACTTTTAATTTTCGAACGCGGAATCGGTAGTCAGTAATTCGAATTAAACATTTAATTTTAATTTAAGAACGTAGAATCGGTTGCCAGTATTTCGTATTTGAATAAATTCTGAGGCATCACATATCGATATATTTCATTTTGTATCGGGTCGGCTGTAATCGTATACAGTTAAAATTGAAGTCCATCACTCTGAATCGGAAGTATCCATAATTAAAATTTTAATTTTTTTACTATATCTCTTTAACTTGTGAGAATCAGATAATTGACTGTTAATAGCCACCTTCATCATATTATCATACAGACATGATACACACACTATATAGGGTGTAATTGATGCTCCCTATAGATAAGCTCTTTTGCGTACGGTCAACGGCGCATCAACCTACCGATTTTTTTTGCAAATTCATCACTGTTACCACAATTAGAGACCCGTGCACAGTAATTTGACATGCAAAATCTGCTAATAGACTATCTAACACTTTCTAGTAAATTGTTTTATATTACTTGTAATTATACTAATTGAGTATACCTACCCCAGCTAGTTTCAACAGCGTTTACGTATTTCTAAATTCTCAGATTTAGAATTCTTTTCATTAGCTCATTAGCCCTCTCTGATAGAAAAAAATTAATTAAACATACATTAACATGTGTACAGGATTAATTAGAAACGTATCTACTTGGGAATGGCACGACTAAGTTGATTACTTTTCCAATTTAGATAGTAGAGATGAAAAGTAGTAAATGAGTAGATAAATATGCTGTTGGCTGTACTAAACCAACTTTAAAAATCAATCGCGCTGTAGGTGTCCGTATATTTATTCCGCCATTTTTTCACACACTCGCCAGACCAGATTTAACAACAATTACTTACCTTCAATAACTAATTGTAATTCGAATCACAATTCAGCTCACGAAAAATTGTACAATAATATTAAATTTTGAGACTTAATATATTGCAATAAGGACATACTCATCGATTTGTGGTATACTGTACATTGATCGCCAACACACACCTCCCATAATAAAAACTCAGCGATTTGGAATAGGCGAGTCGATGTCTGAACTGAAATGAATAAATACATAAACAAAGTCAATATAAATAAAGGATGCTACTGATGGCGCCACGTTCGACCGCATCTTGTCGGCCACTCGTAGACATAAAATATGTGGAGAATCTATTCATTATAATTTTAAGTTTAAGTTTGGAGTGTAAAATAGAAAAGTATAAGACAATGGTATAATTGACCTAAGGGATCTTACAAACCCAGTATCTAACTATCCTTAAGGATTGTAATACTATTGTTGTATGGGCAGAAATCATATACAAACATAGGAATCTATTTGAAAACGTGGTTCTTTTTAGTAGACATATTTTTTAGTACTTAGTACTTTTTCAGGGTGGTTCATAACTCAAGAATAAAAAAGGAAGAAAGTTCTGGTACTTTGCCATCCCAGACAAAGCACCAGGGACGTCTTAGAACTATATTATGAAAATGTATGTATTTTAGAGTAAATTATTGATTCTGATTCAATATTTTTGTTAACTCTCTATCTTTAATTTCTGTATAATAATAACCTATAATCTTAAAAAGCGGTTGCTTCATAGTGTTTGATTATACAAATCCATATCCATTAAACTCTCAACAACAACAAAAAACGTAGTCGACTCCATGCCACTCGCTGTTGCTCAGGCTTATCGGATTTATAAACGCAATATTGTATTTGTATAAAAACAATAGCCTTATTATAGGTGGTTCGCAGTCGTGTCGTCCCTTTTTTTTCGTTCAACACTCGCCAAAAGCTGGGCTACATGTTTCTTTGTAGCGCTTATCTTGTTACTACGTTGGAACTAATCTTTGGTATCTTGACTTGGCCTGTGGGAATTTTTGGAATTTACTCTCGGTTTTATTGTCACGTTCATTTGTTTTTCTTGTTTGTTGATTTGTGCAGTCAGAGTATTTTTCGACACTGTAAATAAGCGAACGAAGTGAGCTTACAGTATTCTGCTGCCAGTAAACATTTTTTATTCTACAATTTACAGAAAAACTATCACATCTCCAGGTTTGAGGTTGAGGTTTAAAATAGTAATTATTCTTAATTTCAAGATTTTATTATATCACTTTGGCAAAAATATACAATTAAGTAAAAAATAACCACGAACTGTTATATAGGTAACTTTTATTAGCTATAATTACCTAAGTATGTAAGTAATACAAAACATTTTCTTAGTTAAAACAGTGATTTTACGATAATTTTGTAAAATGAAAGAGCTATTATATACTATTTCAGTCCTTTCTACCATTTGTGGAGCTAAGAAAAAAAAATTCGACTTTCATCACATGAGAATAGATTTTCGTACAGTCCTTAAAAATATCCTACTCAATTTTTAGCGTCTATTGCACGTGTTCTATCTAGGCATTGGTAATCGCATGTAGTACTGGATTAATCACTCAATATACTCGTGTATGTCGATACCACCCGCAGCAAGGTAGCGAACTGGCGAGTTATATCAGCGCCTCTCTTTTATTATTTTCATAAATATAAGACGTACAACAACACCCGTAGAGGCTGCCACAGATTAAATAAACTCCCATTTGAAATCGAAGTATAATAATGTCTAATCAAGCAATAAAGATTATGATTATAAAGGAAATGGCGGGAAAACGGGAAATTTATACCGCAAATAACAATAATTTGTTTTAAAAATATACATTATAAATGTACAACTTAACAGTTAAATCGAATTGGAACTAACAATTTGTTTTCCTTGTATTATCTGGAAAAATATTTCCCAGTTGGAGACAGTATAGAAGGAAATGGGAATTATCGTTTTTAGTTAATTGATTTTAGATTACTAAATTAAATTGTTAAATATTTGTAGCTGCATTTTTTCGTACATTTTATTTATTCTGATTCTTATGTCTTAATCATCTTCTCAAACCTGTTTTGTTAATTTTTGTATTTATTAAGTACTTATGTTAAAAAGAGATACAGTATACATTTTTAATCCCTCGTGGTGTTTATAGAGCCTAGAGCTATGATATAAAGCAGCGGTCGGCGAACAGGGGTAAATTACCCCAAATGGGGTAAAAATAAAAATTTTGGGGTTAAACATAAAACTTTTGAGTAAAAAGTTTATTTTATAAATAATAATATGAAAGATGTTAAAAGAGGATATTTCGTTTTTTTGCTCCTCGCCATTGGGTAATATCAACTTACACAAAAATATTTTGGGGGTAATGATTAAAAAAGTTCCCCGACCACTACTCTAAAGCCAAGCTTATGTAAAAATACCAAGCTTTTGATGAAATAGTAAACAAATAGTACAGTCTGTCTGTATGTTTGTACGCGCATCACACAAAAACTACCAAACGGATTGGGATGAAATTTGGCACAGCGATAGACTGCGACCTAGAATAAAAGTTAGGCTACTTTTTATCCCGGAAAAATGTACGGTTACCGAGGGATATATTGTTTCATTAAATCTACGTGGACAAAGTAGCGGGCATTAGCTAGTACAGAATTTATAAGCTAAGCTGATCAAAGTCAATTCTATAAATTCAAAAGTCTAGTGAACCGAACACGCGTCACAGAAACGCTTTGGTGCGCCGCCGCCAGTGCGCGAGCGCATATTTTGTACGTCTCAGATTCCCAACATGAATACCTACTATGATTCTGAATTATTACCAACATGACCACCACAACTTTGAATATGATAATTATTACTTGAATAAATTTTGAATTTGAATTATGAAAATAATATTCAAAGCTAGTACCTAGATCGTACGGATCTAGGTACTATAAATATTTATTTTTTTATAAATATTTTTTTACATTACGTGCTTTTTTGTGCCGCACTATATTCTTTTTCTCTGTTTATCCTCATGGTTAGCTGGTAGAGAATGCTCTTAGCATTAAGTTCGCATTTGTTCATGTACTTTTGATACTTGTGGAACAATAAAGTTTTTTAAATAAATAAATAAAAATTAGATACCTATCATTGTTCTATTTGGTTTATACATACATACTAAATATTACGTCTATCTCCTGCACGGAGTAGACGGAGTGAACGCATTTTATTAACTTGTTCTATATCTGAATCTGTATATTATTAAATTTTTAAGAGTTCCTAAATATATAAGTACGTATTTTTTTTTATTAGGGAGGCGAACGAGCAGCGGGTCACGTGATGTTAAGTAAAAATATGTCGATTAATTTAAGAAAGGGCAGATGCGTTTAAAAATGGCGGACATTCCAAAATTAAACTTCTTATTATTTTACTTTATTTTAATCATAATTAACTAAGAAGTCACTTTTTGAAAGAAGTTCTAGTTGTATACAAATAAATATGAAAATTTTCACATGTCATAACTTTTAAGTTGTATACATAGATAGAGAAAAAATTAAAGATGAAAGCATACCTGGCACATATCACACAAAAATTTTAACAATTCTTAAGAAGCACTTACAGTAGGTAATGAAGGCTACTCTTCCCACGCAGATTGTAAGAATCAAGCAAGGGAAAGGACTTAAAACAGAAGGTTACCATAAATAAGCACACCAACCTGCTAAGCATAGAGTTCAAGTCTAACGATTATTGGCTCTGTCTGTAAGATATAAAGATCTGATACTGAACCAGTATCTTTTTATTGTTGTGCATTAAAATAACAATCCGTAAAAAGACATTTAATCCGAATTTCTACTTTACTATGCATTACCATCTTAGGTCCCTTAAAAAATAAAATATGGGGTGAGCTATTTGACTTGTAGCTTATTGTAAGAATTTCTAAACGTCACCCATTTCCTCCGGCCATTTTGCATCAATAATAAATAATAGTGGCGTTCTTAAAAAACCCCATTTAACCCTACCGCCTCAACCCTTCATTCATAATTCCACAATCCTACCGGGCGATAATGTCACGCCTCTGCTACCTACTTAAAACAACAAAACGTACAATCAAAGCAATATAACACTATTTTAAACATTATTTCTACTACTTTAAAGACCATTTTTGATCAGCAGTAATGGCGAGTATGACAGAGCAATATCGCACTCGTTAAAAACAGAAAAACTTCAGGTGTAGTTTCAGGCTGTTATTACAAAGCAGTAAGGTCCTTTTTTAAATTCCAAACATTATTTCATATGAGTGAAAAAATTGTCGTAGCATAGGTGACAATCGTGACGCCGCCATATTGGTTTAGTGGGGAAGTGGGGGCGAAGTGGGTAATAAGAGTTTTATAGCACTTTAATTGGCTCAAAAACTTAATACGGTCGAGACGGATCGATAAGTCTGATTTATTAAAGGACAAGTCAAGTTTTGTGTCCCTAGTTTTGAATTTAGTTCATGATTGCCCTGTAATTACTGGCAAGCAGGTTTATTGAAAATTTAATAAGAAATCGAATGCAAGAGCTGTCATTGGGCTGTTTTACCAAATGTGTTGTCTGTCGTGTCGTCCGTTTTGGTTATGCCTTGAAAATTACAAGTTGTGTCTACTTAAGGTCTCATGAACGACAATTACTATTTTGAGTGCAATTATTGCATTGGATTGTTAACAATTGGGGAAATTATAGCACGCTATTAAAACGTTTAGCGAATTAGCGAATACATTTTTACTTACTTTTCAAATACAGCGCATATATATATTGTCTTTATTTAAATTTTTCCTTATTATTTAATACTTCAGAGTTCTATCGGCGTATTCTTCTCAGTATGTACTTAGTCGTTTAGAAACGATTAAAATTAATTCTAGTTTTTTTGCTTTGCAATTAATTAACTAAGAAATAGAGTATGATGGTTCCAAAATACCAACATTTGGCCTAATTGAATAAAAAACTTTTTGATTTTAATTTCAGCAGAACTATTTAAATATTAAGTAAGTTATTTAAGAACTGTCTTAAAAATCATAAGTGTTTTATTATTTTAATTAGGTTTATTATGTATACAATATACTTACCTATTTCTCGCCCAAAACTGATCATGGACTATTCTAATCATCATAAGAAATAGTTCGCAATATTAAAAGAGTAAAAGTAATAACATATCTAATACTTCTTTACCCATGTCGACTATAAGACTCAATTTGCAATGAAGTAAGCTTGATGCCTGATATTTGAAGATTTTATAATAAGTGAATAGATAGTAATTAACCTATAACAATTTCCAGATAATCGCCTTTATCCATAAGTTTTTAAAATCCTAATACACTTAAACAACAAACCATTTGCTCTGTCCACCTCGTAAGAAAGAAATACGTGATATTATGCACTATTTACATAAATATTTAAATATCGAATTGTCAGTGAGGGTGATGGCAATAACAGCAAAAGGCGCAAGCGATTTTGTAACGAAAACCACCATGCTGTTTTGTTTGATGGTGTCTAAAGTAAATTTATTAAATGTACTTATATAGGTGCATATGTAGATTTACACAATTTGAGCCAGTCCTAAAGTTAGTTCGATACTTGTATGAGATACTTACTCAATGATACTATCTATACATATAATACAACTAGAGGCCGCCCGCAACTTCGTCCGCGTGGAAACCCTATGATAACCTTATGAAATTCAATTAGGAATTAATCCCGCGGGAACTCCGGGATAAAAAGTGTACATATGTAGTCCTCTTTATGGGACCTATAGACGCCAAAATGATTGTTTTTAGAATTTTTGTCTGTCTGTCTGTATGTTTGTACGCGCGTCACACAAAAACTACCGAATAAATCTGGATGAAATTTCGCACAGCGATGGACTATGACCTAGATTAAAAGATAGGCTACTTTTTATATATCAAACTCGGTACCTCACGAGTAGCGGACTCAACCATTACGCTAGGAGGTCGTCGCGAACACAAGCTAACTGCATATACATTCATACATGCAAGTTTTGTTAAAAAGGATGCTAATATCGCACGGGTGGTCTTCTTAAGTAGGAAGCGATGTGGTCAATTACTCATTGACTGAACAATTAACGGGTCAAACAGAGTCATATCTGTGTGAATTGTTCTTGATGTCGTCTTATTTACTGATGACGACTGTTTTACTACTAAGAGTATCGTACGTATATATATATATATATATATATATTTTTATGACAGAGGGAGGCAAACGAGCAGGCGGGTCACTTGATGTAAAGTAATCACCGCCGCCCATAGACACCTGCATATTTATTCATGCAAACACGTGATTGCCATTTAAAAAAATTATTCTATTGTATGGAGTAAAACTACTAACTTGATGGCATATGACGTAAATATCGATTGTCACATACATACCTCAATTCCGTCCAATCCTCGCATACCGAACAGAGCAGTACATTCCAGTACAGCAATGCCTGACAAAAGCCAGTGCCGAGTCACCCCTCGAGTGTCCGAAGCACTCTCCACCCTCCCCTACCACCCATTCTTACGCTCAACTGACCCCTCCTTGAGTGGCATTACTATTTGTTAGATAGTCAAGTGAGTTTTAAGTGAGTTAGCTGATATAAGCTGATACAAACGATGTACAGGTAATTAAAATTATGAGTCAATCTAAATTGATTTGGGTTCGAATTGTCAGTAAAGAATAATTGCAAAAAATGGCAGCTCAAAATATAAGTGCATTTGTAATGTATCAAAGAATATAATGATAGAGGGAAGCAAAAGAGAAGGTGCCTAATAAGCAGCACCTATGTACCATATTTATTAAGTTACTATTGTTTCTTTTTAACATATCTGTGTACATAAATAAATAAATAAAAAATAAATAAATAAATAAGGTGGGTCACGAGATGTTAAGTAATCACCGCCGCCCATAGACAACTGCAACACCGGCAGGGTTACAGCAGCGCTGCCGAACTATAAAAAACCTCCGCCCTCCCCATTTGGGGAGAAGTTGGGCCTCCGGCTCTCCCACTCACCGGACGGAGCATGGCGGTTGATAGCCGCCATCCAGGCGTCGGTCTTCGTTGGGAGTGTGGTACTTCCCCGGACGAGCCGGCCCATTCATGCTGCAGGCTAACAAAGCAAGCTGCAGGCTCCACACCACTACAAGTAGTGGCTCCATAATTCTAAATGAGTAATAAATTCTAAATCCAATGCATCGAAAAAAATACCTAATTGTGAAATTTGTTGTTTATTACACAACTAACAGAACTGTCTTCTTCAGAAACTTTCTTACGAGGATAATATCTAGAACTAGTAGTACCACTCAATTCAAGGTGTCATGGAGACGCGCAGTGGAGCGAGCGGGTCCGATATACCCCAATACAGACGATGGCTCTCAGAGAGCGGGAATTAGCTCGCTTCTCAACCGGTGAGAGGCTCGTCACTGCTTCAGAGCCTTTTGATAGTCGGAACATTATATAACATGAAGTCACGTCTTCTCTTTGCGGGGTAGACAGAGATATACAAATAATTATTTCTTTAAGAGCGTTGAAGATTCGTTATAAGTTCTCTTATACTATATATAGTATAACGTAAGCTATGGGTATTACTTTACAAGAAAAAATAACCGCGTATATCAGATTTTATGAAACCTTTAAACTACCAATCACAAAATCCCCATCTCTGAAATTAGTGAACCGTACCTTATACAAAACATGACACATTATAAAAACACAGAAGCCTAAACATTTCGATTAACTGAAAAAAGTAATACTAATACAAAAAACAAAATAGAAAATGTCAGTCAAACTTCTAACACGACGGCTTTTTCAATTAAAGTTAAACCAATATAGTACAGGATCCAGATATGAAACAGATTCAGATTATTACAAGTCACAGTTAGAAGTTGTGATATAAAAATTAACATATTTATTTCTCAAATTAGTACGCCTGTAAGGGCAGTTAAGGGCACAAAACAAAAAAGCGGGGAGATAAAAAGTTAGTTAATTACTTCTAATGTCTGCGTGTTTGCCCCTTGTTATCACATTTTTTTTAAAATTTGACTTGTCTGTTGAAACATACTGAAGCCTAATTTAAATACTGACGTATTTCATAAATCCTTTGTTATAACTCTTAGTTACTTTGATATCCCCTAATAAAGAGATGGGCGCAGTTGCTTATGATGTCTAACAGGGTAGTAACAATAAAACACCTAATAATTGTGGCTTTAGTATAGTTGTAGTTTTTAGTATAGTCGTTTATTGACAACGTAGAGTTATAATAAATAACATAAAATATAATAAGTATATAGATACAAATTGACAAAGTTTATAAACATATCAAAATAGAGCACAAGTAGTCAAAGTTAACTGTTTCTCTGGTTTGAGTCATCTAGTTTGGTAGTTATCAATCAACAAAGACAAACAGTAACATTTTATTATAGATTAAAATAGGTGATGTGCGTTCAAATTCAAAATATCTTTATTGTGGTACACAGGTAAAAAAGATGTTACATAATGTATCACTGCGTCATGTCTACAAAGACGTACAATAATGTGCGTTTACACTACAATTAAAATCGGTTTAGGTACATCTGCTTGCCCGGTTATCATAATGATGAAGCGCATTCTATTTCGAACTTTTATTTTTAATTATATTTATTTGATAAACAACTGACTGTTACATTCAATAAAAAATAATTTACAAAAATAATATTAATTTAACTTATTTTGATAGGCAACTCAAGTGGGATGTATTCGTTTATGTATAAATTCGATAAAAACATGTTTGTTTTAACTCCGGATCTCGGACTAACAAAAGAGAAGTATCAGTTTCATATATTATATCCGAAAACAAATATATCTATTTACAAAAATTCTCTGTTGTCTAACAATATTATAGGCCTTTCTCGATTTCAGTATTATTATTTTTTGTAGTATAAGTTAAAAAGTGACTTTTGTAGGGTTTTTGACCTAATAAGAAATTGAGAAATTCCATTCAAAGGTAAATACTTCTTAATAATATCTTCTTATAAAGGTAAATTACTTTATTTTAGATTGTTAATAAAGTTTTATTATTCTATACCGGAAATAAAAACAAAATTAATCACATTAAAAGTAGAGTCAGGTTTTAAGCCAGGTTACAATATAAGTACCTGCACTTTTTATGACTCACTTTACAGAATAAACGGCCAAGTGCGAGTCGGATTCCCGCACGAAGGATTCGTTCTATTAACCATTTTTTCGATAAATTAGACATAGTTTATGTAAATATCGAAATTATCCTATAATTCATGATGTACTTATTTGATAGATTTTGTCCAAACTAATTTTCGTTTTAAGCTTTTATTCAGTGCTATATATAATTACTTAATTTGTTTTTTAACCGTTTCCCTACTTAATTTAAAAGTTAGATGCCTTTTTATTATAAAGTAAAACATTATTTAAAGTGTTTTTTACAGAAAAAAATACAAGCATATCGTGTATAATCGAACAACAATAAGTATCAATATAAAAACAAGTTCATGGATGTTTGGGTCCCAAAACGTTGCATTTGTTAATCAGGCAACCTACTAAACGGCGGCACGTTATTAAGAATGAAGGAGAACAGGCGCCGCTTGTTTGCAACTACAGTGGTTCTCAAACATGGAAACAGAAAAAGAGTCTAATTAAATTCCATAAATTAAGTGGACATGTAGCATATTTCAGTGCTATTCGTGCTATGTGACATATATAGTTAGGTATATTGTGCAGTGAAATGTAGTTACATTAGATATGTATTGTAAAAAAAAACTTAACCAATTATAACTAACTATTGCAAATCTAATATTATTACATTGCAACAGATAATTCTTACTTTTAATTATTTGTAAAGTTTAAATAAATAACTTCTAACAAATCAAATTATTTATGATACATATGTGTAATACTATAGTAATATGAATGTATACTAATGTGATTCGACATTTATTTTATAATTGGTCTTAAAAAATTGGTACTACATATTTCCCTTAAAGCTTCTGAGTAGTTTACTATGTAAATATTTGAAATGCTGAATCTAGGTGAACGAATTCTGTCTATGTAGCATTATTGAATTTAAATTTATGTAAATATATCTACTGATATGTAAATGGTCAAATCTAACTAATAGATATGTCAAAAATTACCTGGTTAAAAATAAACAAACTAGTTTGAGGACCACAGACCTTAAAAACAAGATTAAATTGGAGACAGCGACATCAACGGACGAACGATTTAGGGTCAAAAAACAAATTAAAAAACCAACAGCAACAAGAATTCCTGTGACTACGAAACGTCTAACAATTTCATTAGAAACTTGTCCGAATTTGTCAAAAAACCTTGTCTGCATACCTTTTGGAATATTCTGAGATTTATCTGGATTAAGTTTCTAGTGTTGATGGTTATATTAGATTTTGTCGATATTATTTTCTTATATACGTTGTCGGGTCTAAATGTAGATAAGATTTTTTTAATTCTATTTAACATCAGTCCTAGTACGGACTTTTGGTGAAAATTACCAGAAAATTCAAACAGTCTCATAAACTATCTAATAAAAATTATATACCTATAGTACTTTCCGGCACTGCCAATCTTACCACAATAATTTGGATATATCATAAATATCATTTAACTGTTCCTGTTAAAAAGCTTGTATTCAAGCACTACTTTTTACATTTTTTTTAACTTATTTATATGTTTATTGAGTTTTAATTTAAATATATAAATGTCTTAGACCGTCACAAATATTTTGTCTGAATAACTTAACACCATTTGTTTGGATTAAATTGTTTAATTGTTGTTGTTGTATTTGAATGGAACAACGCAGTAATTATTACTATAAGTCCCATTATACTGATCTTAGAGCAGATGGTAACATTCTTCTCAGGGGTCATTCTGAAAAGCTTCATTTAAGAATGTAAGGTTTTTATTAAATATTGACGTAAAATGTGCCCTTGAAGATCTAATTTCTGAATAAAGATTTTGATATAATTTGATTCTAACAGAAATTAAAATAAGAATGTAGTCTCTGCCTACCCCTATGGGAAAAAGGCGTGTATGTAGAAATTAAAATATTGAATCGATTAAAATCTCAAAAAGAATCGTATATTGAAAACCTTTTAAGAAGATTGAATTTCTTCGATATTTTTAAGGAATCAAAATCTCATTGATTATATTTGTTATTCTTCCAATAACCATTAGGAGTACTTATCGTTACAAAATATCAATAACGCAAAATTTGACAGGAAATTAGTGAATCTTATAAGTACATACCTATGAGACCAATTAGACCAATAAGGAAACATCTGCCAAAACAAATTTGATCGGTCACATCACGAACTGCCCCGAAGAGGCTTGAGGAGCAACTTTCTTCACTTACTATAATCAGCATCTCGCACCAGAAGGAGACATAACACACCACGATAACACAGGAGAAACAGAGACGAAAATACCAGAATCCGGTCAAGTAAAAGTAGAAAAAGATAGACTTATAAACTTTGACGTGAGATAGAAAGGAATGGGCTACGTTCTGGGTGGGCACCCCCCATGGTTGGTCGATGACCATAAAAATGAGTATAAAATTGAAACATCAATATAATAAGCAATCAACGTGGACCAAACCAGTCGTAATTATACAGGGCGAAGCGTATGTTATAAATTGCTTTATGCTCACATACAGATTGCTCCAAAATCAAACGGGTTTTCTATTCTGGTGGCGATATATCACGAGATCATCGTCTGTGGTTATGCTCAAAGCTGTTATATATTCCGTATTTTGTGCAATTTGCAATTACTGGTTAGCAATCAGCGACAACGACATCATGCACCTATCAGATTATTTTTACTTCCAAGGAAACCTTATTAATTGAAATGTAGCTCCAAATAAAATCAAGTTCAATTTAAAAAACTTTCTTCTGAATAATATATTCTTTTCATTTTTAACAATACTGCCTACAAATAATATCTCGTACTTTATGTAGTTTCCTTCCTTGCATTTTGCACTATTCTGTTTTCTTATTATTTTTGTAAGCGCCTCTACACACATTTTTAAAAAATATCTATACATAATGTAAAATTTTGCATATTCATATGAGATTCGTATAATTAATCTCATTTGTAAAACAAAATTCAACTCTAAACTTAGATATTAAACACAATAAAATTATAAAATAATTTTAACAAAAAAATAATGTAAGGATTGTATTTGTCAGTAGATTTACTCTATCCATAGACGAGGAGAAAAAAGCACATTAATCATGTTATTTTTTTTTTATTTTCATTTTTCCTCCGTGATTATGCATCTTTATTTAGAATTTATTCCTTCCCATTCGCTATATTATCTGTGAACACACTATAGCCGTGCTGTCATAACTGGATAATATGTATGATTAAATTTTGGCTGCCCCGGGCCGAGGTGCGTGATATTCAGTTTGTGGGTTTTTGGTCCTTTGTTTTTTATATTTTTTTATTCCCTACCTCTCAATGAGGTGTGGACCGTGTAAGATTAGTGTGGATTGATTCGCTGTTCGTAAAGTGATGTATCTTGAAAAAGGATGATGTCACTTGCAGCTCGATTGCAAAAAGATATTTTTAATCTGTAAGTTGTTGATTTGTTGGTGCGAAATAATTTAACGTCATACTGTATTTGTAGGTACTTAATTTTTTTTGTTCATGACCTGTTTATGTTCGTCCATGAATAATATATGTTCACACGATTACAACACGCATATGAGCATACTTATTGCATAGTAATAAAGTTTTTAAACATCTGATAGTTGGTAGCAATTTTCCCAAAAAAAGTCATCAAATTTCCAATAGCGTGCAATATAATAATCAATTCCGTTAACTAAATCGTTTCACCCGCGAAGTTCATTCAAATCGTTCACATCCTGGTTAAAGAGTGGGGAGGTGGGGAGGGGGGAGGGGAACATAAATTTGGCAGCCTCTTTCCCATAACTTACAACTGGTGATAATTACGAGTTGGACCCGTCCGAGTCTAAACTGGCTGTGGGTGGTTTAAGAATAGTCCTCTTGTTTCTCTTGAATGACTCCTATAAAAGTACTAAATGTAAGTAACCTAAATTAATTGTCTGTAGTAATAAATCATATGTATTTGTAGAATAGTAATTAATTGTTGAATTTCGGACGGTGGTCCTTCATTAAACGGTAATGTGGGTAAACTGAAGCAGTATTTGAGTATTGAAATGTCAGGACATTAATACAAGACCGATTAAAAATAATACGTTCATTTTGGTACATTATATTTAAAGATAAGAATTTTATTAAAACTTCTGTTTTAAAACTTAACATTTTATAATTATAATAAACGTCCATTTAACAATTTTATGAAGGTCATTTGCTTTCGTGTGCTATTCAGAGCAGTTGTTAGCAATAAAAGAAAGTGATTCAGGAAATACTTAAATGAGTTTTATTAAAAACCTTTTTGCTGTTGATTTGGTACTATATTATGCTTAACTTCCTAATTGCCATCATGTAACTTTTACCTACCAATAAAAGCAATAATTTTTAGAAATGAATAAGATGAAAATGACACTTCTAGGCATATTTCAACAACGGAAAATAGCCATAAAGGGAGCCGAGCAAAGCTCAATCGCCAATATGAGACTATTGAGTCGATTCACTGGAAATTACTCGCTCGTGACTCGCCTTTCAAATAATGTCTTTCTTTACGTAACCTCTCGTAATTGCGGCTCTTAGATTTATGATCCACTTTTTCTTGAGATTTAGATCAATCGATACATTGGTGATTATTTATTGCGTCTGATTGTCGATCGCTTGTTTATGATCAATCTTCCAACGATTTTTAATACTAGGTCTATGTTATTTAATAGTGATGTAGAAAGCGGTTACAATTACACTTAGAAAATAATCTTGAAAGTTTATTTAACTCAGTGATACTTTATAGACATTATGAAACATAATGTATACAAACTAGAAATTGTTTAAATACATCGAATTTAATATATAAAAGTTATAATACTTAATCAATAACTACTACAACATCACATATACTACATCAATCTTATTCGATTTAATGTAAGTGTCGATCAAACTCATGATACAAGCTAAGTACTTAAATGGACCGTTGAGTGTTGTTCATTTATTCAAAATCAAAATGGCGATTGCTAAAACACACATCACTGTTACCTGAGCACTCCTAGACGATACCTCAATGAGCTTCAAATTGAGCTCATAAATCAGATCATAATGACGCAGACAGCCGCTGGCGGTGGCTCGATCACCACATTATCACCTGCATGCTTGGAACAAAAATGCCATAGAGCTACCTTAAAATAAATAAGTACAACTTTGGTGAATAGACCAACAACAAAATTTATACAATAAGCCTTGGCTTTGATTACTAAGAGAAGTCTCTTATTCGATAACCGTTCCAGGTCGAGACTTAAATGATCTTCGGTACTTATACTGTATGTTATATAGATCCTAGTTTTTTAAATCAAAATATCTCTTATATATATGATGTATCAACTATTAAGGAATCGGTAAAACTGATTTTGGCTTTTGATTTTTAGTACGGTGAAAAAGATCGTAACACAGGTTTTATTGTGTACCCTAAAGGCAGCGTTGCGATGACTATTGTTCTGTATTGCTCTTTTTGAAGAAATAATTAAATATACTTACATAAAGTAAGAACATCATCACATTTTGATACATATCGCATCATTCTTTAAATAAAATAACGTCGTCTCCACGGCACTCGCTCTAACAAGGCATTCGTGACTCCAATCCCATCTCATTATCGAGTTTCATGCGCGTTTAAAAAATATAAATAATATACAGGTCCCGGCAAATTGACGTATAATCTTAGTCATAGTGATTAGGAATAAATATAGATATTATGGGAGAGCGCTCGCCATGGGTGGCGGAGGCCACACGGTATAATTTGACGAGTTGACAGACTTGTTTGAGCTTTGATTTAGAATATGGAAAAGCAGACGTGAGCTCTGCAGTTTCCCAGTAATTCTTAAATAATATCTCGTGAAAACATACAGTTAAAATTTATCAGGATGTTATGAGAATCGTAGGGTTGAATTTGCCAAAGAAAGTAACTTTCTTCTTAACCCAAAAAGGGAAATAATGGACCCAAAGAGACGGGTTTTGGGTTGCATCTCGTTACCTAACTGAATTTTCGATCAACAATAAAGTTCAGAGTTCCGAACAAAATGAAATATAATAAAATATCGTCCACACGTCGATCAAGATAATATAATTATTTCGAATAAGTTCCATTTCCAGAATCGTGTATTAGAAAAAAATAAGTCATAATGTGTGCAAGTTGAAACCATGTGAAACTAACGAGACTAGTTGAAGTCTGCTTATGAGCAAAGAGTAGTGTTTTGCCGAGGGCACTTTTTAGCGGG
>JADGIL010000716.1:5029-23728 GCA_020352625.1 Cactoblastis cactorum
CTTTCCGCTGTATTGTTTTTTTTATTTATAAAAATATGTTATAAAACGTCGTATGACATACGTGCGCTTTGAAAATTACAGCCTCTGCTTCTTTATAGCCCTCGCTGTAATTTTCAACTTACCGCACTTATATCATAATGTACTATTGTAATGTAACACAAATGTTGTTATTATACGTGATGTTATGCTTATGTTTACTCTCAAATAATCTTTTCTTTCAGTAAAATAAACGTGGTCAAACATTCCATAATATGCAAATTATGCAATAATAATGATAATACTTATTTTATGAATAATACAAAAAAAAAACAGATAATACTTCTTTATTAAAAAAAAAACAAATAGGTTAATACATTATACGTATCTTTGACATTTATGAAATGCCATGGTTATGCTATTCATACTTTGACCCCTTTATTTTATTAGCAAATAACAGTTTTGAATTTTCTATAGCAAGCAAACATCACAGCTAATATATTTCTGTGTTTAGTTTTTCTAGTTTTGTCCCGGGAACCTGATTAGAAAAATGTTAAAAAAGGAGGAAGATAAGGGTATCGTGTACTGCAACCGAGTGCGCCTCGGAAATTGGTACGAAGCCAGTCAATTAGAAGAGGTAACAGTAAAGGTTAACCCCTAGAGAATTAATGCTTACTTCCAACTAGTTTCCTTTAGCTGCTATGTAAATATTTCAGTACAAGCTTAATAAGTTTCTGGAACAAATGAAAAAGGGGGATTTAATGCTGGCGCGATTTCGCAAAATGTCTGAGAACCTAAACACGCCCACTGTGTTGACTCAGTCGTCTGGTTCTATTGCTTTTGGAGATAAGATCTCGCTATTAGCTCCTCACGTTCCAGGTAACTTAATTTCAAGAAACATATTCTTTTATTCACATTAAAATTCTTTTACTCACATTAAATTTTAACGGTTAGGGTGAACCATGGTTTTTTCTAGAGAATTGTTATCGTATAAAATGCATTACATATACAAAAACGGTAAACAGCACATAAACCTACCCAAATTTATGTAAAGTTACTACTGTTACCACAGCATAGAGACATAATACAGAGTAACTTTACATGGAGTTGATTGTACAAAAGTGATACAATTAGCAATAATGTTATATTTATTGTTAAATATATTTTTATTTTACATTACTAAAAAACCAGCTTCAGATCCACCAGTAGAGGGCAAGACTGGCCTGCTTCTAGGCGGGCGGATCTCTTCAAACGATATCAGGTATTCTCAGCAGCTAGAAGATGGGTGCTCGGTGGTAGGGCTACAGGACCTAAGGCCGGCTGAGAAAAGCACATTCGTTATCACCAGCGCCGACTACTGCAAACGTGACGGCGAGCCTTTGAAGTTCAATCAAGAGTTTCTGCTTACTTTGTCTTCGTCTTTGAAACGAAAGGTAAAAGGAAAAATTAATAATTAAGTAATCAATTTCATGGAATGTTATTTGATCAAGCTTCGGTGGTACGAACTTTCTTAGGCAAGATAGCTGTATTACATTATTTTCAGGTTAATTACAATTTGAAACAATAAATGTATTTACATATATAATAAAAAACGCAATAAAGATTCATTATAAGTATTTACCGATATTCCGATTGTTTATTATCACAAATTTGAATTAATTTACACTCTTAGCACTATGCAATGATATCAAATCATTTTCCGATATATTATAGCCATTATATGTGAGATACGACCCAAACCCAATACCCGGTCTTTGCGGCATTTTTCCTCTGTACCTGAGCAAGCACTACGTGTCCAACACTCGCTGGAGGGTGCTCCCGTGCCAGTCGCCCAACATCACGCGTTTTGAACAGGAAGACCTCCCTGTTCAGGTTAGAAAAATTCTTTTGAAATTGACGGTCTCATTTAAATAATCTCAACCTACAATATAATTATATACGAGCGATATTTCATAACTCTCTCACACACAATGTTCCCTCTCCCGTAGGAAATATGAGATGACAGTAACCTTCCTCGATAATTGGACTGTATAACAGTATTTTTTTTTTCTAATCAGACTAGTTTTCGTCTTCTTTCTTGAATAACTTTAAAACTATCTATTATTAAATTTTGAAAAAAAAAAATATTTAACATCCCTGTAATAAGCCATTTAATTTGATATAAAACAATACAGTTTGCCAAACTTTCTTTTTTAATTTTTGTTACGGCCCCCCAAAAGTCACCTAAAAATAAAAAAATCCACCGTTAAAAATTCACCCTAGTTAAAAATTCCGCATCACAGAAAAGCATATTATTACCAAGTAACAATTCATTTGGTCCAGTAGTTTCGGAGAAAATCGATGTGACAGACGGACGGACAGACAGACGCACGAGTAATCCTATAAGGGTTCCGTTTTTCATTTTTTGTACAGAACCCTAAAAAGGGCAGGGTAAACATTATATGAAAGAAAAAAATAAAAGATTATTCGATCAATTTATACAGAGGTAATCTTTTTTTACTTTGTTCTTTTATCATTAACGCCCAACGAAGTGGGCCCGGGCCAGCTAGTGTATATATATGTATATAGTGTATACATATACACATAGTGTATATATAGTAAAAAAAATACTTTTGTAATCATGTCTGCTACTCATAAATATTCTATTAGGCGTCTTTTAAAAAACATTATACTTCACTCTCATATAAAATTGTGATAGGGATTAGAGCCCGACCCTATCGTAAATTCTTTTTTAGCTTAGATCGTCTACTAGGTACTTATTCTATTACCTCACTACCAAATTTCACCCTAAAAGATTGACTGTTTTCAGTTTATTCGTTTTTGTATATTGTATGGTACCTATATAAAAATTATTGTTTCTTTTTAATCTAAGACTAATTTTTGCGCACGAAATCAAATTTAAACGATTTTGCTCTCGTGTTTGATGTCGAGATGAAAACAAATTATTATGAATTATTAAATAATGCTCAGATGAGAAGCAGTCTACTGACACAAAACAAAGAATTCAGTCATTTACAGTTTGATTATTTTAATTTTAATAAAGACCATTTGATTTCAGGTGAACACGGATATCGTAATAAATCACTGTGCGACAAATGTCAATTTAGGAATAAACGTCGGCTGCTGGGCGATGGGGTTCTATGGAAAAGTTAATATTGATCGTATTTTGTTAGATATTTTGATGAAATTAACTCAAATGTGCCAACATTTGGCCTAATTGACAACATTTCATATTTCAGAGGCCCTAAATTAAAAAATACCTTTATTTTTAATTTCTCGATTAAAAATTATTACATATTTTTTTGTTGATTTATTTTGAAGAAAAAAATTAGAACTGAAAAATACATTGTGACGTCCCGATTACAGTCCACACTAGATTTATGTCTTTTGGCTAGTAAAGACTTAGGTCCAGAGCCGAAAAGGAATGTTAATAAAAACATTACAAGTGTCAACGTAACAACAAGTTGCAGATGTCAGTGTCAGTTTTTTTCCAAAACCAGCCACTGTTTCTTTCTCGAACCAAGTATCATAATTTTCATATAAGACCAGTTTCGTGACGTCACAAGTCGCTTACATCCTTTTAGAATGAGCCAGAATTAAAAATTAAAATTTAATATGAAAGCTTGCATTTTGAAAAATAAAAAAATATGGATACCTTATTTTTGTTTCTAGTTTCATATAACATCAAACAATTTATAGGTGAAAAAAATGGAACGTTGTAAATTAAAAAAAAATCTTTTTTTTTTACTTTTTACTTTATTTATTAATAATTAAAATTAAAAGTACCTTATTGAACCTTACAATGAAAACCGTACTATAGACAATTTTTGGTTAATAATTTTTTCTTTTTAATGTGATCTACGTAATTTTTTTTTAAAGATTTGTACACCTTTAATGAAGACATGCTTGGACGTATACGGGCGAGAATTACCGAATAATATCTGGCAAATATATACTCCAATAGCCGAAAACTTAGCTTAACATCTTTTAGATAATTTTTTTTTTATCAAATCAATAAAAATCTTTTGATCTATAATTTTAAGTGGTTTTACTTCAGCGAATTTTAAAAGTATATTAATGGTTGGCAACGGGCTTCGTTACTCGCCTCTTTTATTATACAGAGATCTGAAAACTCAACTTATTGCGTCTACCTTCGAGATTCGAAAACATGAATAAGTCATATCATTCGTTATAAGGCTTGCTCTAACACTATATCTACATTATCTCTTTATTCTTATAGGTTGGTACCTTTAGTCACCAATCTATAAGAATAAAGTTTAAAATAGGTTTGTAGTCCATTTTTATGTAATACCTTTTGTATAAATGAAAGATAAGTGTGGCCTTTTAGTCACACGGGTCTTGACTTTGTCTACCCCGTTAGTGATGAAGATATGAGACTGTATCATATTATAATATAATATTATCAAAATCAACACATTTTACAGCGATGAATGAAGTCTCAAAATATCCCAATAGCCCCTAGAGATATCCTTTATAAATATAGCTTCTGATTTCTTGATCAATATAAGTGCTTTCGGCCTTCTTTCTATAAGGTCAAATCTATATATAAGGTCACACAAATTGAGTTAGCCCCAAATTAAATTGGACTTGTATTATAAGATTGTAAGATACTAATTCAACGTTTTCAATTCAATAAAACACTATTCAAGCTCAGTAATAGATACACTATATTTAAGCAAAAATATATAGGGGCTCTTTAGAAGCCAAAACGATTTCCCAACACGGCATTCGAACCCGGGACACTGCGTCAGCGAGGCCGTCAAAAACGCAAAGATAATGATGAGAAAAATTGTAAATATTTATTACAGTTTACTTACTAAGTATAGAATTTTCCTCATCTCAATTTGTTGAGTGCAGCATCTCATAATGAGCGTATCATTGAATATCAAGTCTCATTGAGTCGGGGCTGTATTATACAAGTTTTGGAAAAGGAAATCCATCTTTCGCAATGCTCGCTGACTTTAATTGTGTGCTTTCCATTTGAAAATTGAAACGTTATTGAACCGTGCGGTTTCTTACGTCCTTATTTTCTTTTTTATCCAATTTATATTTACACATTTTATTTCGTTCATGATTTCTCAACAGAGATTGTTATGTAATATATACATATATTTATATACATACTTATAAATGCAAGTTTTACGTATCTATGTAAATATTTGATAAACAAGTAATTCAGTGTTTTTAGGTAAGTAGCCTAGGCTGATCTACTAATATTAGAGAGGTAAAGTTTGTAACTTTGGTTGTTTGTTTGTGCGTTTGTTCGTTTGTGTGTTTGTAAGGGTTAATCTTCGGAAATACTGAACCTTGAATCATGATCATGAAAATTCGATTACAACTATTACATAAAATTCTTTCACAACTATTATATGATATTATTTCTATTCATGAGTGCTTTAGGCTATATGTATTTTAACGTCCTACGAAGTGGATACGATCGACTAGTGAAAAGTATATTCATTTTATTTAAATAACTATAATAATTTTCGAATTCTTATTTATTTCTAAGTGGACTTGTTACAGAGGTTAAATAAATAAAACTGTTGTCTATTCAATATTATTTTTATAACTTAAGTATACACTTAATAGACAGTGTTTACATATATGTAGTTGTTATTCTACTGTTTTATTTGACACAAAGAAGTATCTTCAAAATCGGTTATAGAGGAAAAGTGTTTGTTAAGGAAAGTGGAATTGAGGGGATGACTATAAAATGAGCTTATGCCGGCGAAACGATATTTTTATTCACAATCATTTTCATGCCATTTAAATAAGTTTTGTTTATTTACGTACAAGGAGATCCCGTATATACGTATATATTTTTGTTTCATGTTGGTATGGGAGCGAAGTAAAAACGTAGAATGTGCCATAATATGTGTAGTTAAACGAATTCTATATTCTTACAGGCGATGGGATAGCAAACTGACAGTATATTGAAGTCTCCATTCCATGAACGAGCCGGATCCCATCATTTTATATGTTATAGGTTGACATTAAAAATTGAAAAATGATGTTGTTGTATAAAATATTCATAGAATAAAAGCTTATATTTATTCATAGAATTCCCTAATGAAAGGTTTTCATAAGAGAAAAACAACTTTTTGCAAAATAGATACTTGGATAGAATCTAAACCTATTTCCAATAATAAGAATATTTGTATCTCAGATTTACGATTGATTCGTAAATCCGAAACTATTTGATATTCCGAGCTTAAGCTTAAGCATTGATCGAAGTTGTAACTACAGATTACGGAAATAACTCCTAAACATTTTCGATATTAGTACGTGCTGAAACATTGCACTGGTTGTCAGAATAGCGACTCTTGGGAGCTGCTCTTATGATACACGTTTACTGTCAACTGAATATTTTCACATATGATGTATTGCTTTTGCTGTTAATAAAAATAAAAAATAAAAGAGCTCCCATACATACAATTGCTTTTGCCATATTTTATATATAACTAGCGAATGCCCGCGACTTCGTCCGCGTAGATTTTACGATAATTGCAATACATTATTACTCGGTTACAATAAATTATATCCCTCGGGAACCGTACATTTTTTCGGGATAAAAAGTAGCATATCTTTTATTCTAATCCATCGCTGTGCCAAATTTCATCTAGATCCGTTCGGTAGTTTTTGTGTGATGCGCGTACAAACATAAAAACAGACATAAATTCAAAAAACAATCGTTTTGGCTTATATAGGCATTATAAAGAGCTCCTATATATATTTTTTTTATTAAATATCTCCCATGTACAGACATCGCTCAGTTTCAATTTTATTATATGTATACCTAGATGATATGGACTCCTACGTGCAAAAGTCAGACTTGCAATTGACAGATTTTAATTAAATTGATGAATAGGTTTATCTAGATTTTTTTTTTATAAGGTTTTACCGCTTCGCAGACTTAATTTATATTCAATTAGATAAAGTTTATAAAAACCTTTTTATCTAAGTACTTATATAAAATTGCATTTTATGTCCTATTTTTCCTTTTCCACATTTTATCTTTAGAATAGGTTTAATTGTTATTATTATGTAATTATATATTTTTTGCAAATGATCACCCGTAACTATTGAATTAAATATTAAATTTGAATTTTGATACTTACTTATTAATCTTTTTTATTATTACAAGACAACCATATCTATAGGTATAGATCATAAGTAGGTACAGTTGAGCAAAGTTTTCAAATTCTGTGTTCATTCAGTTTATTTGAGTGGAATGCTTAAGGTGTTATGAAAATTTAATTAGTCTGTCACTGAAATTGTCTGTTCTAAGTGTACGCATATAGAATACATAACATATTCATATCTTTTATGTTCTTTGTTATGTTGTTTGTGAATATAATTTGTCTTAAATTTTAATCATTGAAACTAAAACTATTTTGGTCAGCAAATTACATTTTGATCACCGAATTTTTTTTCAATCCTTTGCATCAAAATATTTGCCGGCCAATCAGTCATTGGTAAAGTTAGTATTTTTTTCAAATCGATTAAATAACACATTCTTTATTCTATCGCCAAATACTTTATAGGTAGTTATTTTTTTTGAGAAATAGTCAAGCTTAAAATACTTGTTTTTATTTTAGGTATATTTCTAATTGGTCTTCTAATTCGTGAATGGCTTCTAGAAGTCGATACTTAACTGAAGTATCGAAAAGGTGAAGAGAGACGGAAACTAATCTCCTTTAAGTGCGGCATCCCGTCGTCAACTCAACTCTCCTTCGGATGCTAGGCACGTCTGCGGCACTATAGACACAGATATTTTTATACATATGTAGATTAGACGAATACTCTCGTTCGGGCACTTCGATACATTTGTTTGGAAGATTGAGACTTTGAATTTTATGACGTGGTTTCTAAACTTACACAAAAAACTTTTGAAAGAAATATTATTCTATCTGAGCCTTAGAGATTAGCTTTCGTAGGAATTTTGGGATAAAAATACTCCATTTAAAGGTCCTATTCTGTTTTAGATTAGTCCCACACTAAATTCAGGACTTTTTTTAATGGGGTACTGTTTAATAACATATTTGATAGGCCAAGCCTTAAAAGTTTAATTTTTAAATATTTCCATCATAACTGAGTGACTGACTGGGGATCGAAGATGAAGAGACAGGATACCTTAAAATGTAAAATACTTCTGAATTAGTCAAACGTTTCTAGGTATCCTTATAATGGTAAGTAAATTAATCCTTTACATGCTACCTTTGCCGCATATTTTTCGCTTATATAGAGGTAGAATATATTGCAAGTACGTTTGTGTAGTAACTAAGGTTGGAACAGTAAAATGTAATATGCGTACTGTTGGCGTAAAATATAATAGCTTTAATAAAACTATCATAAAATAAAAAATTCGTAGGAGAACGGACATGCCCATTACGATACTAAGTTTTTTGATACATAACAAAAATAAATTTTGTGAATGTAAATATAACTATTTCAAACATTTAATTAATACATAATGTTAATATTTTTTCTGTACATGCATACATATTTAATTTAAAGAATATAAGTTTTATTCATGGATCTCAAATTTCATTTGTGAGATCGCTATAATAACAGACCTAAGTTATAACTGTATTACTTACGTAACCTATTTTATACTTGGTATGGAAAATATATTCGAGTTAAGCATCAATTGCGCAAAGTTTAATATAGTTGCTAGAGTTAAACAGAGGAAGCCATAAATATGTTCACAACTTTAGCAAGTAACGGCGACCACCTCAGAGGGAAACCTTTATCAGAATAATGCCCACTAACTACTCACAATAAAACAAAATAAGGGCAGCTCTCTCTATGTGGTGAGGGAAACCGCGATGGAGTTGGGCTCCTTTTGAGCCATTATCCATATTTTAACACCGATATTATCAAATTTAAAGGCTGACTGTTTAAATGCTAAACCAATTTAGATGAAAGTTTAGATAGAAACAGTTTTAGATCTGGAGTTAAATAATTTTTTTTCAAAAGCTGACCTTAAATGTTTGATATGAAAAGTTTATATAAAAAATCTTGTTCCAATGAACGTTAGCTCAAAAATCCTTTTTTCAAGCGAAAGAAGTCGCGAGTTGGTTGTATCTATATACTTTTAAGAGTTTCGTAAGTTGTTTCTTAGATTACTGAAGTTTGAACAAAAAAAAGAAATACCAAAAATAAAATGTTCAAAAGTCATCTCTAGACTGATTACGATAAATCGATAACGATTTTCTTAATCGGAAAAGTTGAAGTTTGCACAGTCTTCAGTGTAGAAAATTAAGCATCTTGAAAATTTAAATGATAAAATTGATACTTTAAACCATGATTGTAGTAATAATATTCATTAATTTTGGAAAATAACATAACATTCACAACTAAAGAAGCTCTGAAATATGAGAATAAAGTACTTAAGTATCTTTTCGCTGATATAATTTATGGCATTTACATGCATATATTTATAAATTACGTATATATGTACATATATTAGCAGTATCACAATAGGGAAAACAACGATATGATTAATGTAGTTTGCACTATGAATAAACCACGGTATACGTTTTAACCTGATATAGATAAGTATCTAAGTACAAGACACTACCTATACTCACTCACTCATATAACACTACTTATACTCACATTATTAATAAGATTGCATGAGGTTTTAAACTCGGAAAAAGGACTTATTTTTATTCGAGCTTTTCACCCTCATTACGTGTTCCTAAACTTTTTTAGTTACTTATGTTTCTCAAGTTCTTTTTGGCGATTCGTAGCGTGCGCTGTTCGACTCACATTTGACCAGTTATGTATATATTACTTATCTAATTTCTGAAGGATACTGACGGATTATTTCTAACAAGTTGGTAGCAGAGGGAAGACAGCAGTGGCTGCCCCTGCATGTTTACCACCGGCAGTTATCTGCCCTCAAAGTGAGATATGGATCATATGGACCCTACAACGGCCAGTCGAGTGTGGGTAACTCCTTTATCGCGAAACCGTTTCAAGTCTGCATGCTTTGCTTTATGTAAGTATATATAAGTATTTAGTGTTATGTAAAAAGGTAGGAATACAGGATTTCCATTAGACCTTATGTATGTGTGTTATGGTAACAATTTGAAATAATTTAGTGATCTTTTTTGTTTTTATCTAAGTATATTTTCTTAATGTAATAATTTGTAATGAGTTAAATTAAAAGAAGATAAAATACACATTTAAATTTTAATTATTAGATTCAAAGTCAAACTATTTTTATTCAAATACTCTTTTGAATCAATTTGTTCATTTTAATTTTTTCCACATCAATTGATGTCAATAATTTACTTAAAATTAATTTTACCATCACTTACACAGCGCAAATGGAGAAGAAGTGGCGGAACAAACTCTATTGTAGAATTTTCTCTATTGTAGAATGTCTTAAACTTTAATAAGTGAACATACATTGCAATATCATAATAAATTGCATTAAAATAATTAAATTAAATGTGAAATAAAATTTATGACATAGAAAATATTGACAAAAAATCTATTGCTGGGAGAACTCAGTGCCAGGCTCGGGCCACGCCATAGTCCGACTCTGAGATTAAATCTTAGGCTATGTTCATTATTTTTCTTTAAAAATGATATATTTTTGTAAAACACCTGCTACTTTTTTACTACCTAGAAAAACAATAATTACCTGAAACTACATTATAAACTTACATTCTTAATAGTTAATACTTTTTATAATCTAGTTAATAGTTTAATATTCCACAGTCAGGATTATTTCATAATGAACTTTGCGGTTATTGGTAAATTAATCAAGCAGAAACATGAGGAAACAAAGCAATTATTTAATAATAATCCCATTCAAAAAACAGCACGACTTGAAACCATACAAACATTCGATACTGGCCAAATGACTTGAATAACAGTCCCCAGCGTGCAGAGAAATATGATAATTATCGTCAATTTTCGCACCCGCTTTGCCCCCATTTATCTACAGCTCCCGTGAAACGTTCATTAGCGACACAATGGACACGATAACAATTCTAAAAATTCGTCAGTCAAGAACAAAGCTTTATCTGCGACAGTTGATGCCCGGATCGCCCAAATTGTCGACTTTGTGAAGCAAGCTTCTAGTTTATCTTGGCTTCAAGCTTAACGTTGCGTAGGAATTTGTGTTGTATTTTATGCGTCCGTATTATTGTGTAGAGGTATATTTCGGTTCCCTTAGAGTCAAAGATTATCTAAAAACATGTAAAGCAGATTTGGAATATTTGGAATCTAACATATAGGTAAATAAGTTAATATTATATTTATACAATATTTATGATTATGCACCTATAGTACAAGTTTCGAACTTAGTTTGGGGCTAACTTAATTTGTGTGATTTGTCCCTATATATTTATTTATATATTTATTTTATTTATTTATTATTACCTAGGTAATAAAGGGCTGTCTTATATCATAGGCGTTGGATCTTGACATTCACAAAAGACATTCTTAGAAAAGAACAGGTCAGACGTAAGCTTAACAAACGAGCGTGTATGAAAAGATTGATGAATGTGGAGGAAGCGAAGAAAGTACATAGTCAGAACCGCAGTAAGTGGAAGAATGTAGTCTGCCTACCTTTATGGGAAAAAGGCGTGATCATATGTATGTATGTATGTATGAATACTTTACTTTTCACACCTTTTGCAAGGCAATAAAAAGAAAGTGCTACAAAAAGACTTTTTGATTTTGAATTTAATGAACTCCGGAGTATTATTATCACCTGACGACATTTTTGCAACTGTTCGTGTAAAATATTTGAAAGTTATAAATTGTTTATTTATTTTTCTTCACTATGGCACTATTTTCTTATGTGTTGTTATTTTCTTTGTTTTTTATGTTCTTTTCATGGTGGCCAGTTCGAAAAAAAACCGATTTAAGAAAAACTATTTTCAATGGCTGTATGCTAAGAGTTGTCATACAAATTTCAACATACCAAACTGAATTTATTTTAATTCCTTGGGAACTTCCATACAATATTATCTTCCAAGAGTATAAAGTCTTGCTTTACTTTGATATCTTGACATATAACTAGACTTTGTCGAGCATGAGGTGTGAAAAAGTACTTTACCAAGAACAACAAAGCAAATCGTATTTCAACCCTTGAGATTTAGCTATTGGTTTCTTTTGCTGACCCTATATATGCTTTAATATCATATTTAAAAATTATTAGATAGACTTTGAAAACAGAACTAACTTAAAACATATTCAACAGAATTATTAATTTGTTAGTAAAAGTCTAGTAACTATTATCAAAAATGCCTTGACTTCCAATCGGAATGATTTCTTTCTCTCTTCTCTTTGTTGTATCTACCTCTTTCAGCTGCATGCATTTACTTTATTATTATCTATGTACTTTAATATACATATTTAATTGTATTAAAAACCTCAGGATGTGACTTTAAATAATTTTAATTTGTTGCCAAGAAATAAATAACTTCTCAAACAATAATTTTCAAATAAAGCCAATTTAATAAATACTAAGTATTATATTACATGAACGAACTACAACTCCTTCTGTACATGTTTTTTGAAACCGCAAAATTTTCAACAAGAGAAGCCTCGTCATGTTGTATGTATAGCAAATTATTGTTTGAAACATAAAACTGCAAAGTTTTTGTTGGGAAATGTTCGTTGTTCCAGTTGTTCTTACTGGCAACCTTTCCCACGTGAATAATTCATAGCTTACAGTTTCACAACATTTGTTTGTGAGTTGTGAATTTGCCTTCAATTACGAAACTCAATTTTACTAAAAAGAAAAACTTTCTTAATGCTCCATTAGTTTCTTTAATCACAAATCTCACATAATCTATTAGTTTAAATATTCTCGTCGCAAAAGCATGCTAGTTCTTAGAATTTTGTCTAGTAACTGATTTATCAATTCTTTAATGATTTTTATAAGATACACTTTTGATTAAGATTTTTTTATGGTATGGAGTCACTTCTTTGTAGTGATATGGAGTCACTTCTTGTAGCGGTGTGGAGCCTGCTGCTTGCTTTGTTAGCCTGCAGTATAAATGGGCCGGGGCAGTACCACACTCCCACAGAAGACCGATGCCTGAATGGCGTTCGGTGAGTGGGAGAGCCGGAGGTCTAACTTCTCCGCCCTCCCCATCTGTAACCCTGCCTGCACACACACAATAGTCTATGCCCACGACTTCATACGATTGTAGCTTACTAGTAATATCTTGATTTATACCGTGAATTCCGAGGTGAATTTTAAGCCATATTTGAAGTTAAAATTTTAACAATAAGTACGGCTGTGAAAGTCGCGTTCGATTTCGGTAGTTTTCACGTGATGTATGTACAAACATACAGAAAATAATCGTTTTGGTTTCAATTGCCAATTATAAAGACCTCTTATTTTTTTAATATATGTTGATATATCTACTTAAAACAGACCAATTCCCTGAAGATTTTAAACAGCGTAACCTAAAGGTAAGATAACTAATAAAATACTTGTATTATAAATTGCTTCAAAATTTTAAAAAAAAAAACACATATGATTGTCAAACATATTTTAATACACTGTGTTTCAAATTCGGCCAAATGATAGTCGAACTCGCGCACGAAGAGTTCTGTACCATTTTTTTCTATGGAAAACGGCAAAATATCACGTTTATTGTATTTAAGTATAGATGTCCTACTTGTTAAGTATTTGTTGTTGTATCGGAAAGTAATATGTTATTTGTGAAAATTTCAACTATCTAGCTGTCACGGTTCAAAAGACACAGCCTGGTGACAAACAGATGGTCGGATAAAATGACATGTGGCTACGGGACCTTGTTACTAAACAAGGTCCCACATGACAAAACGGAACCCTTACAGTTTTACTCTATTACTCTATGAAACTCTATGAATGAAATGTATTACTCTGTTTACTCTATGAAACCCACTAAAAAGCGGCATAAGTCAAAAACCAAACAAAAATCCAACTATAAAAAAGAGTTAGCAAAATTAAAATTTCTATCTTCTATCTATAATTTTTTGAGCGAAAATCTGACAAGGAAGCATTAAAATACGCGAAATTAATTTATCTTTAGCAAAAAAAAAACATTTTAGCTTCCACTTTCCTTAAGAAATTTGAGTGCTTTTCGTGAATGAAAACTTGTTAAAAATGCTTTAATGCGAAATTTTAAGTTACTTTCAGACTTGTTATTTGCATGCAGGGGATGATCCAGCGGGGAAGTTCTGACGTCATTAAAACTTATGACGAAAATCTGCCTCATAAAGTAATCCTTTTAATCAATGAAGATTCTGAATTGTTATGAAATAATTACCTTAGTGTAGAAATTAAAAAAAAATTGAAGTACATAGTTAAAATAATCGAGCCTTTGTTTTTTTTTAAAACCACTAAATCGTTAGTAAGTTTTAGATTAAATAAACCTAAAAATTGTGCAATTTAATTTAAATTTCTGTCTTCTTGAATTTAGCGAATGAAGACGCAATATTTTAAAACTTTTTTATCATTGTTACTTGTCACGAAGATAAATGTCATCGTCTCTGTCTGCAGAACGTCACAGGTAATCTCGACCTCATTACAGATGTGACCCCTTAGCTCTTCAGACCTACTCGCTTATATTTCAACAGTTAATAAAGAGCAAGCATTACTCAAACAAACATGTAATTTTTGCTCTACCGAAATTACCTACAGGATATTACGAAGTTTTGACAGATACCAGACGGCCTGTCATTACGCGGTGCTATTTATTTGTCGAATCTAAAAACGCTGATAATACGATACAAGACAAATAACGTTAAATTAATGCAAATTGTGCTCTTAGCAAATGTTATTCATAGAATAAGGGAAACTTCATTTATATTCAGCAGAATTACTCGGGAGTATTACGCAAAACGAAGTGAGGCTGAACAAAATTAGACAAGGCTAGAGATTTTAAGTCAATATGGTATCTGGCAAAGTTGTTAAATGGGTAATAATTAGGCAAATGGTAAAGTAAAATACTATTTTACGCATTAATTTATGATAACAAAACATGAGCGTTTTGAAGGACGTTTGTCAGAACGTAGTAAATGGAAGGACGTACACTCTGCCTACCCCTATGGGAAAAAGGCGTGATCATAATATATAAATGAAAGTTTAAAAATAGAATGTTCTAAGGCAAAAACTTAACGGAAAATGTAATTGCCACATTCTTCGTTAAATGTTAATAGAAAAATTAAGCCATATGCAAGTAAAATATAAACACATTTTGCCTTATCTCTTGTTGAAATTTTGTCTACATGAAAAATTTACATAAAAGATTTTATGCACTCAGAATTCTCACTATAGACTCGAAATATTTATTGGAAATAGACACAATAATATGTTGCTTTAGTTTTTTTTTTAACAATGTCATTCCATACTGGGCGACGGCCCCTATTTTTCTTCCAAAAATCTTGTACAGTAATATGCGCAGGAAATATTACAGCATCTTACTAAAATTTATGGCCATCGTCTATTTAATTAGCCCCCGACACAAAAAGAGGGGTGTTATAAGTTTGACGTGTGCGTGTGTGTGATATCATTATGTCTGTGACATCATAGCTTCCAAACGGGTGAACCGATTTGGATTATTGTTTTTTTGTTAGAAAGGTGACTTAATCGAGGGTGTTTTAGCTGTATTATAATCCCCGACGCAAAAAGAGGGGTAATTTTGACGTGTGTATCTTTTTAATATTGTGTTGGATGTTTTTAAATTTTTAATTCAGTTGTGTAACCCACTTGAAACGTTAATATTAAAAGATAATATGTGTTGTTATTGCCAAAGTCGTCGGCGCTTTGAGTAATCACTACATAGTCTAAAAACTTAGTCGCTTTCCGTTGTCAATCCCCATGTTGCTTAAATCTTTATAATTAAGCAATACATTTTGTTGAAGTTTTATTTTTTTAATAGCTATCTATAATAGTGATTCACAAGGAAGGTTTAAAACCCGTGCGAAGCCGGGGCGGGTCGCAACTGTTGAATAGAAAATGAGTATAAATCTGTGTGAAATATTTTTTTATGTAGTAAGTATTTATACTTATACATATATAAAATAAAATCTATGAGCTTATAGAAGCACTACAAAATATAACTTATTTATACAGTTAATATCCATTTGACGTTTCTATTGAATTTTAATTATATAGGAAATTTTGTTTAACGCTACGTTTGTGAGAAATTGCTAGCTATTATTGTTTCATTATTTCCCCAGAGTAAGGTAAGCTTACGTTGAGTTGTTTACTAATACTGTATGCATGACTTTTCCTGCCAATCGCACCAATTCAGTATATTAACGTATATACGAACGGTTATACTGAATTTTTTATTAGATATCTGACATAAAACGTATAAGTTTTTATTACCTATTTAAGGGAAATAAAAATTACGGGAAAGATGAAATGAAAAATTTCTTTCGTCGCTACAAATTTTTTTAATGAAATAATAATACAGTATTTATACATTAATTAAGGTAAAAAAGATAAATATAGTGCTCTATTGAGAGAATGTGTCTATATAAAGTAATTGACTAAAGGTCAATGTCAAATGTTTACTATAACAATCATAACTTGTTTTTATTTTATCAAATTAACTTCTATACTTTAACAGATATTGAAATAAGAGCCGAGTTCACCAACATTTGAAACGACTGAAACAATTATACAGCTGATTTAATATTTTTTCATGTTCTCCACACGTTTCACCATAAATCGTCTGATTAGATCAAGTCGGTGAGCTTTTAAGAATTTTGAGCAATATTAAATTAATAATGAAGCTCTTCTGGCATTATAAGGACCAACATTGCTTGAGTTCCTTTCGGCATTTCTTTTCAGCAGTGGTCGTTCCAAAATGCTAGTAGTCTGTAGCTTTATAAGATAGCTAGATAGCTTTATAAGCTAGATTAAGATATATGATGTTTTTTTTGAAATACTGATGTGAAAAAGTCTTGGAAATGTAATTTACGAATGAACATTTTGAATTTGAAAGAATTCATAAGCCTTTTAAACCGATTTAGATGAAACTCAAACTATCTGTTGATCTGGATCTACCGTATATATTCAATGCAAAATATTTGCGTTTGGCGTTTACGGGTGGCAGTCTTGACTGGTAAACACGAGAAGTCAATGCATTTCCTATAGGGCCGTGTAGAGACTTGAGTGTAGTAGGGTATGCAGTTAGTTTTAATATCTGATTAATACTATATTTTATAACAGTATCATATCTTAAACTTCTTATGGAGTAGACAGAGCCAAGAGTCTCGAGACTCGAAGGCCACGCTAAACAAAATTGTACATTTATTGGTGAAATCTCAGGCAGAATGGAGATTCATGACCTATGAGAATTCTCGTTTCAAGCCCTTTTCCATTATTGAAATTATCAATTTGCGCGGGAATAATAGCAGCTGGCACATTCTTCGTTTTTTTTTCGCTTCCAGACCAGGTTGGAAAATTGGACTGATTAAACAGTAAAATATAATACAGAAACAGAAAGTAAATTGGCGGTTTTAAATCTTGTATACATTTTGCGATGACAACCCTATCCTGTATGAGCAAATATCAACGTCTTGGCGAAGTTATTAGCTCTATCTGAATCTATGTATGTATACGACAGAGCTCAAAACATTTCCTCCAAGTTTTCCAATATCAGCGATATTATTCGTTGCCTTCCTTTATGTAAATTACCTGAAGCACGACAACTCATCGTTATAAACAAATAAAGTTGCTCGTTACCCAGAATGGATTCTATTTCTAATATGACGACCTCCGTGGCAAAATGGTTAACATATCTGTCCGATAGTCAGTAGGTTCTGAGTTCGATCTTAGGTGAGGTCAAGATGGTAAATTATATTTTTCTAATTGGCCAGGGTCTTAGACGTTTGTCTATAAAGGTCAAAAAATATATCAATAATCTCACAAGTCACGAACAATCCTGTAACACAAGTCAGGAACTTACTTTAGGGCTAATTTAATCTGTAAAATTTATTGAATATATTAATTAATTAAAACAAAATATATTTTGTAAAATGTATTTAAATACATACATTTATATATGAATGTACATACTTTTTAAACAATGTTTCCATAAAAGCCTTACAACATTACTTTAAACAGATTAAATAAATATTATAAGAAAACTTTATGTATCCACTTACTTAATTTAAAAAATAATTAAAAAATATTATTTCCTGAAAATTCAACGTAACACAGAGAAGCTTACTTTAGCTTTGCGTACCTATTTCAAATAACAATGTAATCTGGTAAATATCTTGAGTAAAAGTAAACTGTAATAAATATTTTCCAGTCGACAAACAAGCCATAGGGTACGCTACATTAAATAATATCGACATATCCAAGCCAATTTCGTACTTTTCGCTAAGCTTATTTCAGACTTTCCGCACGCAAATATTTCTCCATGCGGCGAAAATAGATTTGATTTGCATTTTAGGGTTATAAGACGAGCAATAACACATTTCGCATTTTTCCGAACGCTTACAGGCTATTTTGGAAATGGGATTCGGTATTATTATGTTCGTTCATTGTTCATTGAAACATTCGCACCGATGAATATTGGTATTCCACTAATAGCTGTTTTAAAAGATTAAAATAGTTAAGAACACTGAATTTCGTAACGATGTGTAGAAATAAATAAATAAATATATATATGGACTATATGGACAGATTGAGTTAGACCCAAACTTAGTTCGAAACTT
>JADGIL010000719.1:6985-24744 GCA_020352625.1 Cactoblastis cactorum
ACTTAACCAGGTTTCACTGTATCTGAAATGGGATACAGTTTACCACACCAAAGATAACCTATAAATATTTAAATTGACAAAGTTGTTATCTTGATTTCGCGAGTCCGACGACAAGCTGTGTCGGCCAACTATAATTAAACTTTACCAGTTTGACTTTCCCTGAAAATGATAAACAGGTCAACTGATTTTATAGACTTTTAGATGAAAATAAATTTGAAATGAAACAACGGATTTTATTGCGGTTTAATCACTACACACAAAGGAATTTTATACTGTTTTAAGTTCTCTATGTGTAACTATTATTGATTAAATCCGTTAAATTTGTTTCATTTCAATGTCTAATATTCGCGTAAACTTAAGAAAATAAATTTCTCGTAATGAGAATTAAATTTTACCGGCGAAGAATATTTTTACAGTTATACTGTGGAAAGATTTTGTCAACTTGTTTACAATTTTGTGCGTAACTTCCCGGCAAATCTATAACGAGTTCTGAATAAAATCTTTACACTCAACGATTCAATGGTAAATAATCCAATACCATATTTATCCTCATTTTTACCCCCGATGTGTTAAAGTTTGACGTGTGTGTACGTCATCCTGTCTGTGACATCGTAACAACCAAACTGGTGAACTGATTTGAATAATTCTTTTTTTTTTTTTAGAAATGTGACACATTGAGTGTTCTAAGCTATAAAAATATCTAAACAATATTTTCTAACAATTTTCTTTTTACAAACTTTATTCGAATCCATAAACATCAATTAATACTGATAAAAATCATAGACTTAGCGTTATATTATTCTACACATGAATGGAAAAATTAGTCCAGATTCGTATCGTAAAAAATCGTTAATCAAATCAAATCCGTTTGTTGCGGAACGCAGTTAAAAAAGATGTATCGTATTACTTTTTTTAAGTCACTAGTTTTTGAATGGCGAATTTAGGTGCTCGTTTTTTATGTAAGAGGCAGGCAAACGAGCAGGCGGGTCACGTGATGTTAAGTGATCATCGCCGCACATAGACAACTGCAACACCCGCGGGGTCACAGAAGCGTTGCCGGCCTTTAAATAACCGCCGCCCTCCCCATTTGGGGAAGTTGGGCCTCCGGCTCTCCCACTCACCGGACGGAGCATGGCGGCCGATAGCCGCCATTCAGGCGTCGGTCTTCTGTGGGGTACTGCCGTGCAGCAGGCTCATACCACTACGTTGCTATAATTATGACACGATGTCGTTGTCCAAACCACAGGATCAATGGGGTTAAAAGGTAATACTTAATCGACGAGCTACCATAGACAAACAATGCTCACACAATATTTTTTTTGCCAATATTAGTTTTGCCTTTTGCTAATACCATTCTGTCCGCGGCTTCACTCGCGCAGATTTTGAATAGTAAAATACATATTTCATAACATTAGCTCTAAATATATTTTTACAAAATTTTAAGTATATCCATTGCAGGAATAAACTTTCATCCCCTAATTTATTCCCATAGGGGTAGTTTCCAAAAGTCCCACAACGTCATCCACACGTAACTACTATCGACAATAACTTGAATTCTAAGCGGCGTATCAATTAGAACCGGAGATACATCGACAACAGTAGTTACGCGGACGACGTCGCGGGCACAAGCTAGTTTACAATAAAAAATATTTCAAATGCGAAATTTCACATGCCATGAACAGCAAGAATGGTCTTAATCTTTTAACGTCCATGTTTTAAGGTTAAATATTTCTCATTACCTTTAGAATATTTATATTTTAACTAAGTAATCATTACTGTGTCAAATGTTCTCAAATGATCTACTTGCTTTGGTGTACCCACTTAGAAATTAAAACAGTTAAAAATCACTTTAGACAGCTTAAGAAAAACATCAATTAAATTTCATACTAGCTTATGCCCGCGACTTTGCCCGCGCGTAATTTACTACTCTCAATATCTAGAGTTCTAAAAAGTGTATCAAAATGAAACTCATGCCATATTTTTAGTTAAACATTCTACTACACAACTGTCAAAACTGCATTAAATTTCATTCCGTATTTTTGTCGTCATCTAAATATAAGCATACAGGCATGTATTGCAAAAAAAGTAAAATTTTTCTTGGCCCTATAAATACACCCTCTTTTTCTTTTTAATATCTTCAATGTGCAGACAGGACCAGTTATAGCTTTATTATATTTATATGTAGATTAATAACTTTATAACCTTTAGAAAAAACAACTAATTTAACGCGGCTTTGTCATTAAAAAATAAGGCCCTTGTTTAGAGCATGACATCATAACATTTCACATTTAGGAATAATACAAAAGACACAGAAAATTTATTTAATGAGCTAACAGACTGCCGAATACAATTGTGAATGATTTGCCGCTGTACCGTTGCAGTACGTACAAATACATGCTATATGTAACTACACAAGACAATAGAAAAATTAAGATAAATAATATCCTATTCTTGTAAGCCATTGATAGTTTTTTGATTAGTCTATTAGGAAAATAAGGTACGTTCTGACAGGAATTCTTGAGGAATGTTTCGTTGGAATTGGATTGCGGATTGAGGCTGGAAAAAGCAATAATATTGTAAGTTAAAAAATTATGTTCTTATAGCCTACGTGTCAGTATCAAAATGTACATATGGTGAGCAAATATCAATGTTCTGCGGGCCAGCAAATGTGACCTTTGAGTAATTGTTAAGTAAACAAAACGTCTTTATTATGTCACCATAATTTATTTTTAAACAACTGTACAAATACATTACTTATATAATGTACAATTCCTATCTTAAAGTATAGTCCTAAAAAAAATAAAGTATCCGGCTTCAATGTATAGTGACTGTTTACTCCCTATTCACATATGGATATGAAAAAAAATATCAGTAATCATTGCTATCAGTATTTTATCTTACAAACAGTCAATATTAGTTTAAACTTAACAACTTCAGTCTGCTTACTGTATTATAAATAAAGATATGATAAATACTTAGAAACATTTGAAAGCAATAGTTGTATAACATAATGTAAATAGATTTACTTATGAATTGCAATAATTCATTTTTCAGAATGTCCATAGAATTAACTGAAAATCGTAGTCATATTTTGTGCTAATTTAATTAATTAATATTATTTAAAAAATCTTATAAATTTTTAACTATAATTCTTTAAGAACAAACACCACGAAAACGGATGATAGAACACTTAGACTCATTTTAGAAAGTACCAATCAATCTCATTACCGTGTAAATAATAACAGATTTCACATGTAGGTACCAAATAATGTATATATTATTCTATATTTAGAATGAGGTAAACTGTAGCAGATTACTGCCCTAAGAGGATATAAATTTAAGGTTACATTGTAAAGAAAATGAATATCCAAAAACTTACCTGTCTAATCCATACGCTTTAGATTTATTTAATAAAATCGCCAAAACCAGGAACAAATTTGCACACAAACACAAGTCTACGCTAAAACTCACTTTATCTCCAAAATTCGTATTAGCCTACAATCTTACAACCAAATCGAGATAAAGTAGTCAAATTTGAAAAAAATATTACACAATTAGTTCGTAATAATACAGTGAAAGTGCGAAATTTTATTATGAAATTGCGAAAAACAAGTATTGTACGATCACCATCCGCCGCAAACCGCAATGTTACACTGACATTTGAGAGAACGAAAGCAATTTCAAGTGTTGCCTACTATAACTAATTTTTCCTCATAAAATAAAATTAATTATAATTATATAAATGAATAATATGTACGAATGAACATATACGACGCAACCGTATACGTACCATATCCCTTAAAGGCTGGCAACGCTCCTATGACCTCACGGGTGTTGCAGGTGTCTATGGGCGGCGGTTACTACTTAACATCACGTGACCCGCCTGCTCGTTTGCCTCCCTGTCATAAAAAATACCTCAAATCAGTTGGGTATATAAAGACTAGGTAATTTCTATCTTCTCTTATTACTCTATGTCTCTGCTTTAATTTACCACATCTTTGTTAAGAAAAATGTGTAATGCTTACTGCTAA
The DNA here is from genome assembly GCA_020352625.1 of Cactoblastis cactorum. Lineage (NCBI taxonomy): Eukaryota > Metazoa > Arthropoda > Insecta > Lepidoptera > Pyralidae > Cactoblastis > Cactoblastis cactorum. The sequence continues at coordinate 11,017 of JADGIL010000719.1, forward strand.
ATCGCGGACACAACAGACTATCGAAGATATTTAAACATCCAAAGAAATCTAAGTTAAACATCAAAGTCAGAAAAACGATGGAAAGTGTACTGGCAGTTACATATTTAATATTTTTAATTATATTCTTTTGCTTTTTAAGTAAGAATTTATTAAAATGTAATAGATACCTCAGTTTCGCTAATCCCAAATTCACCAAAACATTGCCAAAACTCTTTTCACTATGCTGACCAATGATTTTGAGAAAGCCTTTCTTTGTCTTTGTGGCAACATTAAAAAGCTTAACAACGATTCATTTGACGCAACACTCACATCCAATCAAAAATACAAAAATAATATGGAAAGAATCTAAAGCCCAATCAGGAATCATTTATTTACTTTGAGATCTGCATCAAAATAAAGCCAAACATGCATGGAAATTTTGCGGACGGTGGAACAAGTGGAAAAAAAATGTCAGGCGTTAGAGACTCAACCCCGCGCAGTAATAAACATTTATAAATTAACAAACATTTACAATATTAACTTGGTCAAAGTTAAAAGCTGACAACCACGACTTATATCTATTTTTATGATGAATGTATTCTGAGATGAGCACTCTGTCGGTATGAGGTAAGTCGTACTGTACTGTTCACACAACGCAGACACGCAGACTAACGCAGGAAGAAGAGCAGATTTTTATCACGTTAAAATTTATTTTACGTTTATTTTTAATGCTCCTGATAACGTACTCTTTTACGCCATTTTATTTTTATTCGGGCGTTAAATTTTATTCAATAATCTGTAAATCGATTTGATTTCGGATCGTATATTAAATATCCATAAGGCAATCTAGTTTCTTCAATGCATGTTACTTAAGCATGATCTATTTTTGAATATTTTACAACTGTATATTATTTGTGTGTGAAAATTGAGTAGGTACATAAGAGGATATTTTTTGAATTTTATTCAACTACAATTACAAATTAAGAAAAACAACAAATTAATATATTAAATTTATCAATGCACTAAAATGCTTCGCACTTCTTCTGCTACATTCAATATTGTGAACTTCTTAACCTTGTGCAATATCTTGCATACGTGTGGATCCTCCACAAATTTGCTAACGTAAATATCACCATTGTCTGTGTCTGCTTGCAATCGCTTCATAGCATCGGTAACTTGTTCTACATAAGGAGTTAATTTTGCTTCTGGCAATAATTCAAAATGCCATGGTAGACATGCCCGAAGTACATTCCATATTACTTCTTGAGGGATTGCATATGCTAGATTAGGATCTTCTTGAGGCTCATTCTTATGTTCCTCTTCGATCTCTTCTTTCTCTGAAGGTTTCTCTTCTACTGGTTCGGCGTCGTCTTCACATGGCCGGCATATAAACGTAGTAGTTGTTACATTAGTTGCCGACTGTGTGACTTTCGACTGACTCACTGTCGTCTTTGGAGCTTTTGGCAGTCTTGCGCTAACTGTGCTTTTTACTTTAGGCATCCCCACTTTAGATTTTTTCCCTTTTTTATCCAATTCTAACGTTGGTTCATAAGCTAGTTCTATAATACTAGTACCCTCACATGTATTTATAACATTAGTCAAAACTTTGTCTAAAAACTGATAAGTGCATTTAAGAGCACATGCCAAACACGCGTCTTTGTATTTTTTTAGTTTAATCAACTCTATTATAACATCTTGGCATTCCTGTGAGGAGAAACAAACTTTCTTCCCCACGGCTATAGCCAGCGCTGATGCGAATCCTTCAACAGAGTCGTTGCTTTTACAGAAAGCTAAAAGAAATGCTGAATAGTTCATTTTGTCCTGAGCAGTTTCGAATAGTTCAAATAAAAAGTGCTTAGTCAAGTTCTTGCGCAGCATTGTTTGTTTGTCTTCAGGGTCAAAATGTTGTTCAAACCATAACTCTTCTTTAATAAAATTATCTCTAGAAACTAATTCCGTAGATAGCAGATCAACACATCTGAATCTTTTGCGTACTTCGAGTAATTCTTCAATTGTCGGAAATCTTAAATTCAAGCAATAAATTAGGAAATCTCGCCAGTCAACATACACAGTCTCACCGTACATGTTGTAAACAAACTTAGGTATTTGTTCTGGATCAACACGCTTCCAAACTTCGGGGAATGCCGGACCTTCACATGATCCTTTCCCGAATACGATGAAGTCTTGCAATAAGTAAATGAAATGTTTTTGTAATATAATTCCCGAGGGAGCAACAATTTTAAATTGGGAACGTAACCTAGCCAGCTGACCAATTTTAAACTCAAAATCATGAACAACTTCAATTAAATCTGACTTCTCAGCAGGTGGTGCGGGAGGTGAAAATTGAAGGAGATTGGGATCTATAACAAATGTATCATGTTCAAGTATTAGAGTCTCCTGTATTTTTCTGCCATTTTCAACCGCCATTTGTAAATACTTACAAAGGCGATCTACTGATTTGATTTCATTTAAATAGTACGTATCTATACTGTTTTGTACGTCCATAAAGGTCTTGTAGATGTAATCACTGAACAGCTTCATATCGTGGTAGCATTTGTATTGGAGAGCAAACATTCGTAAACTCGCTCTAAACATTTCGCCATTTATACCAACCGTCCATTCCTCGATGCACTTTAATGCATTTTGTTTAAACACTTCTTCTGCATTAACAGATTCTTCAGATACATTATCATCCTTTCGTTTTGGCACTGGCGATATTTTAGCAATTTCGCTATATTCTCGACTGATAAGAGATCTATACGAGTCATTTATATCTTTAATTACTTTTAGGGCAAATTTGACGTTGTTTTCAATGATTAAATTGAAAGGATTGTTACTATAATCTATCTCAATATTCTTTAGCTGGAGCTCTTGAAAAGCGTTCTTTAACTGTTTGAACACTTTATCTTCAGTTCCTTTCTTTGTACCACTAGCTTCTTCGGCCTCTCTTTGTATTTTAGTCAAATCCTTAGATGTCAGTCTATCAGTAGGTGGCATACGTTTTATCATGGCAAAGTAAAAATCGTGGAGAGTTTGAAAAGTTAAAACTGATCTGTAAACAAATGTTAGTCCTTATTTAATTTGAAATGTAAAATGTCTTGCGACTGTGGCATAACTAAACCTATTGATTTTCTCAGTTACATAAACATATTTAAAGAAAAATCTTCACCAAAACTGAACAATGCATATTAATGTCGAACTGTATTTTAGTTAATTAAATTTCCCAACAACGCAACGCGTATATAATATAGTATGTATATAGATGATAGTCGGTAGCTAGAAAAGAATCAGCTATCAAAAAGTTGCAATTTTCCTGCTACAGTAGAAAGAGGCAAAGTCTAATCAAACACCAAATAATAAATTAAATAGAATAGAAAATGTGAATAATAATAATAGATATAAAAATAATATATTGAATTTACCGGTTTAACTCGGCTTGCATGCAGGATATGAACGTATTTACCATCGTGGTAAGCTCCTCCATAGCCCAATTTTCACAGATTAACGCTTGTCTTTGTTGCTGTGCTCGTAATTTCCTTTCATCACAAATTGTATACAAATTATGTTGTAACTCCTTTACTCTGCAATGCCACTCGTTTTTGCTTAAATATATGTCTCGCCAATCGTATTCGAAATCATTATACTCCTTTTGAAAAGAAGTGACTAAATCTTGTTTAAATGACGGCAACGTAATAATTTGTTCCATTTTATCTTTTATAAATCTGGTATATGGAACCAAACAATTCATTTGCATTCGCCTTGCTAATAACAACTGCTCCATGTCGTGAATGTACGTTCTTTCTATTTCTTCCCAACAAGTAGCTAAAGCCACGCCTATTATCGTTGCTATAGGAATTTCACCATATTCCCAATCCTCTTCACCAGCTAGAACTTTTATTTCTTCAAAACTTATATATGATTGCGACTTATTTTCTTCTCCTGATAGTTCTTCCATTAATATAACAGTAGCTGTGTCAGTCGCTGCATCAGAGGAACCAGGAAGTTTATAAATGTCTGTTTGGTTATCTAGCGAACTTTTACTTTTTGAGCCGTGTCTGAGATTACCTTTTGATTTCCCATCATTAACATCTGGTCTTACTATTTTAGACTTAGTCCTTTTGTCTTCAGTAGATGGAAAGTCTAGTTCACTTAATACTTTTTCTCCAAATAATCTATCAGATGACTTTAATGGCATCGTGAAATCCCCAATTATATATTTGCAAATTTGTGCTAGGAATTCTTTATCTATTACTTCATAATACACACTATAATTTATACCTAATGCTGCGTAAAATCGATCAATTAATTCAGAATTCTCTTCAGTAAGGTCCCATATGACAAGTTCTTGAAGAATATCTTCTGTGAGCTTTAGATCAATGTAACAAGTAAAATAGCTTTCAAAAGGCTTGTCAGATTTTTTGATGTGGGGGTCGTTAACAAGTTTTGAAACTCTAATATCTTTATATTGATCTTTTTCCTTCTTTCTGTGTCTTTTAATACTTTCTTCTAGATAAATGTCGTCTCTATCATCCAATTTAGATTCATCAGGAGGTTCACGACCGGAAAAGGTTTCTTCTAAGATTTGTGCTTCACGATATGAATTAGGATAGTTGATGATAACGAAACCACCAATATCCCTTAAATCTTTTAAATACTCAACTAACATTGCAGCTATTAAATGATCAGTCAATGGTTCGCCTGAACTTAATGCTTCGTACGTGTACCTCCCTAGTTCTGCAGCAGTAGATAATTTAATTTCTTCTTCTGGTATAGTTTTTGGTGTTTGTGTTTGTTTTGTATTTGGAGGGATTGCAGTCGCAGAGCCAACTAGTATTTCATTAGCTTTGTTAGCTGCATCATCTTCACCTTTAATTTTCTTTATAAAATCTTTATCTTCCTCAGTTTGAGCAGCTGCTCCAAACTTATCAAAAGACAACTCAATATCTGTGCAACCAACCAGTTCAAATTTGAATTGTTTCAAGCAATAATAAATAGCAGATTCTAACCGAGTTACATGTATTTTTCTAAACTCTAGTAACTTTTGCATACTTTGTAATATTGATTTATCGGGAAGATTACGTAGAAGTGCTTTGACAGGAAAGTCTGGCAATTCAGCCGGCAATTTCATAGGTGGATATGGATATTTTATTTCAAGTAAAGTATAAACTACATGGCCAAGTATCCTAGTTCCTAGATACTCATATTTTCTTTCCTCTGATTCGGGATCAAAATTAGGTATAAGCAAATCTAATATCCATGGGTAAGCATAGTTATGGTACTCCATAAATTCAGTATCATTGAGAGCATTTTGTCTATCTAATTCTAGACGTATTATTTCTTCCTCTTCTGCTACTACTTCTTCTTCTAAATTATTTTCTTTTAATAACTCCTCTGTAGGAACCAAAATATCGAAAATAGGCTGCTGTTTATAATATAAATTTTTCCATTCATGGATAAAATGTTCAGGTATATCATCATTGAGTAACCTTTTGAAATATGCATATTTTGTAGCGTAATCAATAATGGATAATATAGTGTCATAACATATTTCGTAGTAATGTTGTCTTTTTCTTTTCATTTTTTCAGCATACAATTTCTTATGCAACATATTTTGTCTTTGTTTTTCAAAATCTATCTCTGCAACCTCTAAATGAATTTGCTCTTTTACAGTATCTAAATATTGGTTGAACTGTTGTTCTCTTTGTTCAGCAAACTGTATTTCTGCTTGAGCTCTATTTTGAAATAAATTACGAGCCTGTTGTTTTGTTTCCATAAGTTGGGTACACATTTGTTTCTCAAATTGCGACAATTTCATTACTTTTTTAGCAAGTTCAGTATCTAGTTTTTCTTCTTCTTCAGCTACGGAAAGATCCCACAAAGAATTGCTAAGGTCATTCCGCACTTGCTTATGAAATTCTTCAGATTCAGACCGCTTATGTATTTTTGTATATAAATTATCCATGTAATTTTTTGCCCATTCTGTGTCTAAAATGAATTTTTTTCTTTCTAAATTTTTTTGATCTAGGTCCAATAATTCTTGGTATGTATAACTTTTAAATTCACAGGGATACTTTTTTGAAAATAAATCCATTTCTATTTTTTCTTTAGGTGTTATCTTTCGTGTCGGAGATAAATATTTTATCTTCACTTTAGAATCTTGAATTTTGTCTATCATTTTTGAATATTTGTGTCTTATATAATCATACGTATCTTTAACTTTTTCAGCTTTCTTCCTTTGCCATTCTATAAACTGTTTTTCGTTAAGTAAAGGTTTAGATAAATCATCTACAAAAGATTCCTCTTTTTCTTTTACTTTTTCAACAGTAAATCTATTTTCTAATTTGTCTACCAAACTAGACATCATTCTCCGCTCATTTTTTATAAAATCAGTCCGATCTTTTTTATCCAAATGTAAAAATAATGTATAAAACAAACGAAGCAGCATTGACCCTTTCCCTTCCATAATATTATTCAAGTCTTGATCACTCAATTGTACTTGTATTTCTTTTAACCATTCTCTTAAATTTTTCCAATTATTTTTTATTTCTTCAGCATTAACGCTGGACCTTATCAAGAAGAATTTTTCATCGTTAATTATGTGGTAACTTAGAAGAACATTAGATATAATATACCCGTCCTTCATCAAATTACCAAATTCTTCCGGAGTCCACCTTATCGGTCTTTGAAGCCTTTCCGTCAACCATTCTTTTAAAATTTCAGCCATCCCTATGCAGTAACCTTTATATTATCAGAAAATAATCTCACATAATAAAACAAGAAAAATTTATCTTTGATTAAGGAATGACGGCTACGTCAGTTTGATTGGAAAATTCTTTTGAAAATGTTATGTTATGTAGGTATTAACCTTTTTTATTTTATCAATTCGTGTTAAATATGGGCTGAGTTTATAATATCTCCCTTTACGACTTATATTTTCTCAATTAAAAAACATTAGTTTTTAAGTCTTACCTCTAATTAATTTCACTTTTCTATATTATACAATATTCCACTGAAGCGGAGAGAGATGGCAGTGAGAAAGAAATTTGACAATTGAATTAAATAACCGGCCAAGTGCGAGTTTAACTCCCACACGAAAGGTTCCGTACCTATGAAAAATGACAAAAAAACATTTGTTTTATGGAAGCCATTATTTTTTTTTTAGTATTTGTTGTTGAAGCGGCTACAGATATACATGATGTATTTCTGTGAAAATTTCAACTCCCTAACTTTCACGGTTCATGAGATACAGATAGATGACAAACAGACAAACAGCGAAGTCTCCCGTCTGGCTTCCCATTTTACCTTTTGGGTACGGAATCATAAAAACCATTGATAGAAATGAGAACGTGAAAACAGAGAAGGAGAAGCTGAGCAACCGAACGGATTAAATAAATAAAAAAAAATATAAAGAGATAAATCACCCCCAAACTAAGTTCGAGACTTGTAATATAGGATACTAACTCAACGATACTCTATTTTATAAAAAATACATATATAGATAAACATCCAAGACCTAGGCCAATCAGAAAAAGGTCATTTTTGATCACGACCTGACCGGGGATCGAACCCAGGACCTCCTGAGTATCGGTCAAATACGTCACACATGGATTGACTTAGCGGAGGGGGAGGTGGAATGAACAGAAAATCAATCAGTAACTACCTGCGCTTCACATTAGTTTCTCGTATAGGTTGAGTTGTCTGTGTTTCTCATACTGAAAACGCAGAGTCCACACAAAAGAGTAAAGTAATACATAGGGAAGTCCACACACAGTCCGCAACTACTCTTCGCTGCGCTGCCAGAGTCCACTTTGATGGAAAGGCACCCTTAGATTGTACTAAAATTATATAGCAAAACAGTCGTCTACTAAACCAGTGATCACTGCTACTATATAAAAAAAACTATTAATGTCATTCGTTATTATGACTTTTTTGTGGTGTTTATTTTCACATTTTTTATGAATGTTTGAACTTTTCATCTAAATCGAATCCATGATGAAATGCAATGAATTCGAAAAAAGTGTGAGTTGATGCTGCAATGTTTAGTAAAAACAGAGTAAATAACCTACAACAGTAATATATCCATTGTTTGGCTTGTGTTTAATCGGCTTATTACGTTTTAGAAATCTCATCATCACATGAATCTGGACAACTTGGACAAGGCCTTGCATGATCTGGGAATGTTGAGTGCCATCACAGAAGCCCGACGGGATTACTTACGGGAATCAAAGGCCAATTTTGGAGTTATGCGTTTTAACACGCGCTACGTTTCGAATGTCACCGTGGGGTATTGTATGAAACGAGCCACCAATAAAAACAGACTTTGCCCGTATGTTTTGCCTGTTAGGCATAGAACTAAGAGTGAAAACTCGGATGTGGTCAGTTGTGAGGTGAGCGATGCAGCATGTGATTACAAAAATAGTTTGTTGGAACCATCCACTAGCGGCTATATGGCGCATGATTATACTAAGAGTCCTGCGAAGCGCTGTCAGTCGCTAGAGAATCTTAATCTGACTGTAGAGCCTCAATCAAGTCAAGAGATCTCACCAGAAATGGATTGTGTGTCAACTAGAATCCAGAAATTACAGGTAGATGAATGACAAGAAAGTTGAGCACAGAAACCACTTTTAAAATTGTGTTGTCACACCATGTGTGTATGATAAGGGGTAGTTGTAGTATTCAAGTGATTTAATGAATGTCGATAATGTTATACAACTTTGTATAAGTCAGAGCTGGCCCTCTCACATTTACCATTTTGCATTATAACAGATGTACCTATTTATTATTCAAATTAATACCCATAAGCTACAATGGTTTCTCATGTTTTACTGTAATTTTATAAATATTGATTGATCCAATTTTTGTAATTTCATTGCAATTTTAAGGGGTTTAATCATTTTGTTTTCATGTGGAATCTAAATAAAGCCATCATTTTTGTTTCTTATCTTTGAAATAAAGGAAAATAAGAAATAAAATGATGCCTAACTTGAAATTTCTTACCTATAATAAATTACAGGTATGCTTTATAAATAAGGGTACTACCAAAACTGAACTTAAGTCATAATTTATTATGTATGACAAACGTTTTTCTGGTATTATACAACTGACTTCAATTAACATCAAGTGAAGTATGAGTCTTTTTATGTAACTATAGTTATTGATTTAGAACCTCTTAATGATTAATTTATAATATTCAGTACAGTGAAAGGGGGTGTATGTCGGAAGAACATAGCTAGATTTGAGTGAATTAATTTTGCATGTGTGTCACTCATCACAAATTAAATTTTATATATTTAATTAAGCAAAATGCTCAAAATTGCAATGAGTACAAATATAATTTGTGAATATGTGTCCATTATCATTTTTCGGATGTTAACGGGTGTTTCATATCTATGGTTACCTAAGTACCACCTAAGTGTTGTTAAGAACAAATTTTGTTTTGTCTAAGTCACAGATGCTTATTTCAGCTGTTGTTTATGCTTAAAATGTATTAGTAGACCTGTAAAGCAAATAAATTTCTATTGTTATATAGTCTCACCAACCATTAATTACAAAAATACGTCTTCAGAAAGAAGGATAGGTGTAAGTTTTTGGTTGTTTGGTTTTATAGCTTTCAAAATTGTATTGATTGTAGTACAATTAAAAAAAATATATTTATACACTTTATGGATTTGTATGCATGCAGTTTGTGTCAATGAATTAACTATGTTTACACTAAGTATTGGATTGATGTGTCCTTTGTTTTTAAAAGAAATTGTTTATGTTGGATTTAGTTTACTGAGCAATATTTTTTATAATAAGGGCTCTAAATATGAGCAAATTGTCTTCATGGCAGTCAATTTTACCCCATTTTAACTGAAAAATGACTGCTTTTGTATAAAAGCCCTAATATGCAAAAATGTTACATACTGTATCATTAAAGACTGTAAATGGATCTCAAATTATTTGCACATTTCTCTGATTTGGTAAGACAATCGGTACCAGTAACCAGTGTGAGTGATTTTGATGCCAGTGTTAAGTTGGCTTTTGTGACTTAGCCATAGATACATGTATGTATATGTTTGTTAACATATTTTGTTATTTTTGTCTTATTTAATAACAAAAATTTGAAATAAATATTGCTTTGATATATTAAATTTCACTTGTTTTATATTTATAACCTAATTCAATGTAATTATTTCTTAAGTTTACGCGAATATTAGACATTGAAATGAAACAAATTTAACGGATTTTATCGCGGTTTAATCACTACACACAAAGGAATTTGTAGTGATTAAACCGCGATAAAATCCGTTAAATTTGTTTCATTTCAATGCTAATTCAATGTGTTAAAAAAGTGGGTACTTACAAGTATGATAAGATCCAACTCTTCCGTCACGATAAATGCTTCTTCCTTCGAGCTTCTTCAAGCCAATTTTTGATAGGGATATAGGTAGATTACAAATCTATACTCATAATACGGACATGTTCGAAAGATTTTATTTAGAGGAAAATCTGTTTCAATCCATACTAATAATATAATAAATGCGAAAGTAACTCTGTCTGTCTGTCTGTTTTAATCACGCCTAAACCACTGAACCATTTTGCAAGAAAGGACATAGTCTTAAAAATGACGCATTTCAACGGGAAAATTCAGGTGGGCCGATCGCTTTTACGCCTAAACCTAAACAGATTTAAATGAAATTCAGTTTTTTTCATACTACTATCCAAAAAATCTACCTAATGCGGACGAAGTCGCGGGTAAAAGCTAGTCACTAATATATTTACACTTTAGTTAAAAATTAATAGGGATATTAATATTTTTTGTCAGGAGTATACAATAGATACATTTTCACAATTTAAATAAAATCAAAATTAATTTCCAGTTTGGCCTAATTTTTAACCCCCGACGCAAAATGAGGGGTGTTATAAGATTGACTTGTGTGTGTGTTATTCTGCCTGTCGCATCATAGCATCCAAACGATTAGGATAATTCTTTTTTTGTTTAGAAAGGTTACTTCATCGAGTTTTTTTAGCTATGTTTAACCCTCAACGCAAAAGAGGGGTTAGTTTGATGTGTGTCTTGTTATATTGTGTTGGGGGATATTTAATTAAATTGTAATGCTATTTAACAGTTACTTTCTATTATTATTTTGCATACCTACAAACTACTAACAATTCGAAACGTTCACTGCTAAAAAGAGCGCTTATAGTCTCTTTGAGATTAAAAAAAACACAAAAGTGAACTTAAAATCTTTTATTCGCATTGATGAGTATGTAACACTTAGGTATAAATAAAAACCAATGTAAATATTGCATTTGACTGATTGCTAATACTCTTTACATTGCTTTCACTTTGAGTTGCTTCATTTTGGGAGTTTTGCGTTTCTTTTCGCGTTTCTGCTCCTTCAGCTCCCAACGACGCTGCTTTTCAGGGTCGTCTTCCTGAATAACAAAATATTTCTTTTTTATATAATACTTTAACAAAAACAGTTTTTCCCTTTTCAAAGCGCACTACGCACTAGCCAGAACAAACCATGTACATATGTATAGAAATTTGTGGAATAGACAACACACATTAAGATAAACGCCAAGACCAAGGCCAATTAGAAGTTTGTAGCTTTGCAATTATAGCAAAATGACGTTTCAAAAGAGCCAACATTTGGCTTACTTTAATTAAAAATCCTTTTTGATTTGAAGAGACCATATTTTATATCTTGATCAGACCGGGTATCAAACCCAGGACCTCCTGAATCGCGGATAGGCTAACCAGAAGTTCGCGTTGGGCATGACTACAGTATATAAAATTGTCGCTTTCCGTTGTCCGTTTTATGTATGATAAGATCTTTAAAAATACGTAACGTATTTTAATGCGTCTTTTTAATAGACAGGTTGATTCACAAGGAAGGTTTTTAATTTTAAACCCGTGCGAAACCGGGGCGAGTTGCTAGTCATAAATAGACAAAGCCATACCGCGAGGATCTTCTCTTTCTCCTGCTTTCTCTTTTCCTCGCGGCGGAGCGCCGCTTGCTCCGCGCGCGCCGCGTGCGCACCACGAAGCCACGCCTCCGCCACTTTCTGGCGACGCTTCTCGCATTTTACCAGTGCCTAAAAATAATTAAAATTATTTAAATGACTTAAATGATAAAGTTTAAATATTAATATTAAAATTGGGTAAAATTAAAATATAGGGCCTGAGCTATGAGAGACAGTATGGTTAGATTATAAATACTCTGTTTAGGTACTTATATATGTATAATATGCACATTTGGAGAAAACATGCTTAAATTATACAAAAACTGAAAAGCATACTGATTATAGAGTTTCACTAACTTTTTTCGTAATTTGTAGTTGGAAGTGATTGTAATTCTTTATGAGAAATTAAGATTTTCTCTATCTGATATATGCTTTTTGTGCATACTCAAGTTCCCGTAATGACTACATATCCGGCATAAGTGCTACAGTCTATTGTTTGTTCAAGTCTGATTAAAGACTGAGTCGCGCTCCAGTCTGATATAATTAAGCCTTTTTCCCATAAAGGTAGGCAAAGACGAAGGAAACGAAGGAAGTATGTCAGGACGGTAGTGAGTAAGCGGTGAATGCAAAAGCGAATTTCGCATTCCCGGCGACAGACAGGAAGGAACACCGTGGGTTTTTTAGTCATTAAGAGTCCCCCTTCGCCTCCCCCGGGCGGAGGGTATTAACATAACCATGACGATTTTTCCCACATACAAGAAAAAATAAAAAGACCGTAGTGGGAGGAAGAATGTAGTCTCTGCCTACCCCCCTATGAGAAGTTTTGTCGATGTTTGAAATGTTGTTAGCTCGCTAGAATATGATCTGACCTCCTTGCTGAGTCGCAGGCGTTTGATCTTGTCGAGCAGGTGCAGCACTAGCAGCAGCAGCGGTCGCAGCTCGTCACCGCCGCCGTCGCCGCCAAGCGCCAAGCTCACCAGCACCACGCGCTCCGTGTCCGGCGGCTTCGTCACCGCTTGCTCGCTGAAAAAACACCGGCTTGTTACAATCCGCGTCAGTGCTGCGGTTAAATAAGAGTCCAATAACGCGAACGTGGCCTCAATACTCTAGAGAGAGAAAGAAAGAGACAGAGAGAAAGAAAAAGAGGAAAAGAAAGAGATAAAGAGACAGAGAGAGATAAAGTAGGAGAGAGAGAAAGAGGGAGAGTCAAAATATTTTTTTTTTCAAATAGACAAGAATCCTAGCACTTTTGGATCGTCAATTTGTTCATTTTTATTTGTTTCTGCAATGATGACGTCAATAAAATAATTTACTTAAAAATAATTTAACCACTGTTGCCAAAGCGCAAATGGAGAAAAAGCGGTGGAACAAACTCCATTGCAGCATTTTTTTTAAATGTCAATTTACAAGGGAGAAAAAGAGAGATTGAATACTCACTCCATTTGCTTCAGTCCACAGTAACGATCGGAGATGTGTATGTACTGCACGTGGGCGTGGTACTGCGTGAGGGCAGCGGTCACACGAGAGTCCAGTATCGCGGCAGTGGCTTCTGCGCACTCTGACAGAACTGAGAGGGAAGCTGGGAGTCCGTGTTTGTCGCCCGGCCGCCGCTCAGGACAGAAAACGCTCTGAAAATAAATATTTTACTGATTTACTTTTATTTATTTATTGTGACATACACATATCATAGGTATACATATAATAAAATTGTAACTGAACTATGTCTGTACATGGGAGATATATAAGAAAAACACACTATATATGGGCTATTTACAGGACCAATAGAAGCCAAAACGA
>JADGIL010000723.1:0-19560 GCA_020352625.1 Cactoblastis cactorum
TTTTATAGGATTTTTTATAGGCCGGCACCGCTTCTGTGACCCCGCGGGTGTTGCAGTTGGTTATGGGCGGCGGTGATCGCTTAACATCTTGTGACCCGCCTGCTCGTTTGCCTCCCTCTGATATAAAAGAAGAAAGAAGCCTCTGAGAAAAAGAAACTACTGGGCCGATCTAAAAAAAATCACTGTTAGATTTTTTTCCCCCATTATTCCCACGGGAAAAAGAACAAAGCGGGTGACAGACTTGAATTACTTGTATTACCTTTGTGCTAGAGGGGCAGTCAAACGAATTGACATAAAACAGGAGGCATTTTTCATAGGCGTCAGGTTATATAGGCCCCTATAAGTATCTGGATAGTAAGTAAGTAAGTAAGTATTCAACCAATAAGCCTAATATTCTCTTGAGCGTGGCCTTCGAACATCTCGAATCTTGACTCTTTTTATACCCGCTACACCACCACTTTTAATACTTTCACAAAGATATTATCACATCTTATATAGCTGTATCTGTAATTCAACTAATGACATACATTCTAGTAGGTTTATAATTATCTTCAAAATAACCTAATTTTCTTTATCAATAAATTAATATCGCTCTAATCGACGCCTTATAAAATTTATCAGCATATAGTACGTAAGTACTTACCTATAAATAGATTTAAAACTTACGATTAAAAACTTATCATTAATGTTAGATTTAAGACATATAAGAAAAAAATAAATTATATTATCAATAAATCATACGTTGAGCATCTATATATTAATTTTGAGATTTAATAATAAACAAATAACAATACTTATAATATATACTTGACTGCATCGATGGTCCAGTGGTCAAGCCGTGTGCCTAATGACCCGGGGGTCGTGTTTTCGAACCCATTATCCCACTAGGAATTAACTAGTTTCTGGCTTGGTAAGGACATCGAAGACTTGAATCTCCTGATAATTCGAAAAGAAAGATTCCGATCGGAAGGAACATTAAGCTTTGGGTCGTTATCGCCTATAGTTAGTTTTGGTTCACCCTTTGGGTTGCGGGGGTCTCTGTGTATGAAATATACTAAAAAGTACCTATGTACATAATTGACATGTATGATTGACATTGCAAGCGAGCCGGACGCCTGCCTCCCACGGCGTGGACGGTGGAGCATAGCGTAAGCAAATTTTGTACTAGCATGTATTGTAGATTTTTATGCACTGGAGAAAATTTTCCTCTCATCTTCAGGAATAAGGACTTCATGCTTTAAATACAACAAATTATTTTTATGTAAATTATTGACGTTAGCCATTGCTGAATTAAATTACCATTAATCAAAATCGACGACTGACGAGTACTAGATCCTAGTCTATTGGAATAAGAATATTTGTCTTTGAATGTTGTGTTTAATAGCACCTTTTCATTTAAGTTCTGTTCCACAATTATCGAAACCATTTTTATGTTATGCGACAATTTTTATTACGCCATTTTAAGTGGTGATTTCTCTATGCATTATAATACATGTACACACTTCTGTATTTGCTTACAGTTGAAAAGGCTGGGTAGCAAATCAGAGGCCTGAAACGACGCTTCCGAATGGGAGAGGGCGTGCTCTTCGCTCCTCGCTGCCCCCGCTCCGTTCTCCGTGCCCAGCGACACCAACAACCTTCTAGACATAAAATATAAGCCAAAATACATATACATAGAATAAGGAGGGATCAAATATATTAATTCGATTCCAATTATTACAATTAATACCAAGAGAGCTTAAATATGATATTAAATACAATAGCAATTGTTCTAGATATTTGTATTGAAATATGTAGGAAAAATTCCCCTTATTCATATGATATTTAAGTCGATATAGACGATTCTTTATATGTAAAATATAATTTACATATCTAATATTAAATTATTCTTCCTTCATTATAGCTTTATGGAACTCTAGCCTTTAAACATTATTTATTCTATCTAATATACCACCACAAATAAATCAAAGTACAATATTTTAATTATTTATCAAAATAAGAGCGAGTAGTTGTTTGTAACTAAATGTAACTAGGACGTAAACGCTACGACACTCGAAACGGTTATTTTTTTTTATTGATGTTTTTTCAATCAATAACATCGGCAAATTTTCATATGATACGTCAAAAACTTAATTAAAAATTATGTCTCTTTAACTTGAATGATAAAAGAACAATCGATGTCACGCTTTTTAACACACTAATAAATGCTTTTTTATCAGTTGTCTACTCTGACCAAGTTTATTAGTCCTCTACGCAACTTGATGATGCCTACGACATGAGTCGTAAATTGAGTAACATTAGTTACCTACAACACTCGCTCTGCTTCTTCTCCGTCCAAAAGGGATTTATATTGACTATAACAGTTGACCAGAAAATTGTTAAATTCAAATTTATCGAAACTCCGTGTGATTTTGCAATAATATTTTTTTTACTTACTATCATAAATGGTCCATTTATTACTTTTAGGATCTCCGAATTGCGATATCAAACTGTAATATATACCTATTTATTATTACTAAACATTGTAATATTAGAATTTTGTACCACTCGAGATATATTAATCCTAAAATAATATTAATAATACTTTATAAGAACTTTAGTACAAGTTAATTATGCTTTATAAAAAATAATTACTCATTTTAGAAAATGTTAATGTAGATTATGTACCTTTATTGAATGTTAAATCATGTTCTCTATATACTCGACCCAACAAATAAACTCATACACCTATGAACAAAATTAAATTTACTTTTCGTAAGTGTTCAAAGAAGTACGTATTTTTCTGTTGTATGATTGAAACAATGCTGAAATTAGAGTGATAATTAATTTATGGGTGTGAAACTGTCCTGTATAATTCAGAAAATAATAAATATCATATTTTAATTGGCGCTGTTTTATTGTGAACTTAGTAGGTATAAATAAAAAAATATAATAAAAAACTGATATATCACGTTTGATAAATACTTATACTTAAAATATACTAAGTTTGACATTTACATTATATTTTTTTCGGCTGCTTAACGTTCGGATTGTAATAATGTAGACCTAATATTTCAGTTGAGGTTCAAAAAAGAGATTGTGACGGTAGTTAAAAAATCACTTTACAAAATAAAAGCCAAGACGTTTGTTGTATGGCGTATGCGTATGTATGACGGTAGATGGAAAATTACTCCCACAGAGCAGTAGTTTGTTGAATAAATTGATCAGTGGCGGACGCTTTAACGTAACAGTGGTGAAATAGTTTAATTCTAGCGGTAGTAGAAAATAATAAAAGCAGTTATTAACACTAAAAATTTATTTCCAAGATTTTATACTAGTTTAAAAAAAACTGTGGGTCAAATTAAAAATATATACATGGTACTTTTTTATCACTTATTTTTTATTTGATTTCTTCAGTAACTAATTTCTTACTGAACCCATTTTGTTGAATTTATATTCATCCATATTAGTATTACGCGCTTCAAAATCAAAGATACTTCACAATTATTTATTAATGAAAAGTAGGTACAGAACAAGTGTATACTGTGCTTTATACGTCAATCAATAGTTTTATAGTAACTCTACACCAGTTACACCTGGCACACATATGTAAGTAATTTTATTATTTTTGCTTTCTACCTAGAACCTTCAATTATTTCGATGATATTAAGCACTATGACTTAAAATACCCGGCCGTGGAATTCTATTAAAAAGATAATACGTACATTATAAATCGATATTCAAAATTGTACATTAAAATATTTTGTGAAAAAAGATTATGATATATTTGTTCAGATCTTCGGTGTCTAAATCTTAAAATAAACCTCTGAAACGGTCAATTTTATAAAACTAATTCGAAATAATGCGAAGTGCATCTTAACATATATTTGTTATATATAATTCATTGCATATAGCTAAAAAAATATGATTAAGATACGATTTATTGTGATGTGTTGACTAGTTAACACGATTGGTGTAATCATTTCATAAAATAAAAATCTGTTTCAAACTACAATAAATGGTTGAAGCACGAACCAACGATTATTGAATTGGTTCATATAAGCACTGGTTGTGAGTTGACATTAATACGTGGCATGCCACAAAAATAATATAGTATATATAAAACATTAAAATATATCGTAGAAATGAGGGTAATAAAACATTTAACGAAAGTAGGATTGGAATCTTACACTTGCCGCTTTTCATTGGGAAAATCAACCCAAAAAATATTACAGTAATGGCAGTAAAAAATAAAGGATAGTTATAAAATGTCAATCAGTCTCAGATATCATTTTAACAATACATGGTATTATATTAACTTAAAAATCTTTGATTGTATGGTACTTAAATCATAAATGCTTTATTTTTACAATATACACATTCTTAACTTAATTAGTTATAATTACATAATCTCTTTTTAAATCTTTTTTTAATTTTTTAATAGATAGGCTTAGGTACTCAATAATCATTATAAATGAATGTCGCTATTAATTCAATATATCAATTAAATCATTCAAAGTGATTATGATTTCGCTATTTGATTTTAAAAAATATGGTCTATTATTAAATAAAAAATAAAATAGCTTATTTATGTAAAACATGTAACAAATAATATTTTAAACTACCTAAGAAATTACATAACAAGTGGGTTACAGTTATTTTTTATTATCCTATCTGAAATATTTAAGATTTTTTACGGCATCAAGGTATACATTCAATTTAATAATGAAGCGGTTGGTTTAAATGATCAAAAATACTTTAGTTCATTCAAACAAATAAATCATATTTGCTTATATTTCACCCTCAACGCAAAAAAAGGTTTTATTATGAAAAATTACTTATCGTTTTCACTTCATTTTCGAAATTTTCCTTTTCTTAGGCCACAAAAGTAAACAACAAAAATAAAATGTTGTTTTCTCAGAATCTTTGATATCATACTAAACACAGTACGTCTCCTAAATTCCGTAAAAAAAAATCAATTAACAGACCACGTCTTTATCCTTTACGGGGCAGACAGCGTCAAGATACGTGCGACTCGCAGGACATGTTTAGCTAATGTTGGACTTTTTGGTGGAATGGAGATTCAGATGTACCTTTTGTGATAGGTTGCTAGCCCATCGCCAATGAGAAAAATCTCCTGTTCCTAAGCCCCAACAAGTAACATAAATATCATTATATGAATTTGAAACACTTTTGTTTGTCGTGTGGTATCCGAGTCTTGAATAGTACGGAGTCAGCGCGGTACTGCGTCGATATAAGCGGGGTGTAGCCCATAACCTGAAACATTTTTTTTTTATGAAAACAAGCAGTCGTCATTCCCAATCAAGAGTAAATAATAAAATATATATATATATTTTTTTATTAAGGGAACAACCACATTGATATACAGACAACTGCAACTAATTGATTACGTTAGGGAACGAGAATTATTCAGATTTTTAACGCAGTTGTGCTTTATTTTAGATATTTTATAATTATAATGTATCTGATATGTTCACAATAAAGACAAATTCAAAATCCATTAACACTTTTAAGCAACAAGCGATTTACTAAAATTTTGAGGTTAGTAACATCCGCTTAGCAATTTTGTCCACTTAGATTAGAAGACGGTTGCAAGCTCAGTCATTAATAAAATAGGTACCTACATATTACACATACATATAAACTTGGAAAACTCCTTTTTTACTATCTTCTGTTTGACCCCCGTAAAACTTATGATCGCACCCTGTAAAATTTACCTGAGAAAAGAACTGAATGCACTTGTGCCTCTCGTGGAAGTGTGTCTCGTCCGCGGACAGCGTCACCGGGCAGCCCGGGCAACGAAAGGTCCAGCGTGACGTCACCTACAAACGACAATTTTGTTTGTAAAGTCATTTTAAATAATCTAGATTTAAACAGTATTAACATACATGCTTCACTATGTAAGTATACGAGTCATTCCCATTAAAACCATTCTCCACTAATTTTTCTAATTACCTACTCACTGGACCGATTGTATATAGATTATTTTTGTAAATTTCTCATGTAAATGACTGTAATAAGTTTTCTTTATTCGTAATACACAATACAAACAAACAAAAAGAACAGCAAAGAAAGTTAGATATGTTACCTTGACGGGCGGCTTGCGCGTGAGGTGCGCGACGAGGAAGTTCATGGCGATGTCCTCGCAGTTCATGGTGTCGTCGACGTGCGCGCGCACGGCGGCGGGCAGCGCGCGCCAGTACGCGTGCAGGAAGAACGAGTGCACGAACGCGGCGCCCGTCAGCACCATGCTCAGCTCGCAGCTGCCACACACCACACACCAAATTCATCTTACTTGCTTATCCGAGCGTTATCCTCAGCAGTGACGCTTCAAAGCCCGGCGTCCGCTTCCTAAGCTAGGAGATTTGGTGAGGTTACCAGTGCCACCACAATGTTACTACCCAAAGGTAAACCAGAACCATCCTAGAATAGGTTTATACAAACAAAGACTAGATGGCGTTCGAAACCCACAGCTTAACGTGCCTTCCGAAGCACGGAATCACCTTTCGTTTCGGATAATCAGATGATTCAAGCCTGTAATATCCTAACCAGACTAGAAATAACTTTTTTTCACAAAGTTACCTGTATCCAAGTGAACTGTATCCATGTAGATTCCAAATAATCACTGAATCTTCTTAATAAATTATGCTTGTCTGTTTTAGAAACAGTTAAAGTTTTGAAAATATGTTTTTAAAATTCCTGTCATATGTATGATAATACTTGTCTTTTAAATGATGATATTAAATTTTAAAAGCTATGATAAGACAGAACCTTAAACATACCTATAATTTGAATTATAAAGGAATCCATTATTAAAATTGAGATCCCAAGCGTGATAGCGACCAGGAAAACCCACGATTCGGTCTCGATGTTCGCGCCATACTCTGCAAAAAATATATAAACATGTGGTAATTTCCTCTGAAAACTATTTCAATATAATATTGTTCCACCATAGTAGCATCATGAAATAAAGTCATTCATAAACTATGTATATGAATTACATTATTTTAAGGACAATTTTCGATATAAACGTAGGCAGGATGATCCTGTGTGTCCCGTACTTTATATGTAATACTACCTTGTACCCTCTGCTTCGCTCGCGTCAAATTAGGGGAGGTAGGGTAATAGAAGTCCTTCAACTACCTCTACATAAAAAAAAACTAATCTCCGTTTTAACGTGAAAGACGGACAAGTAAACAATAACACATTTATAAGTATATTATATAGCGTACATTAATTTTTAAACAATGATGTTAGCAAACCGGCAGGCGGTGCACCTGTTAGGAAGTGCACCACAGCCTATAGACGTCTGCAATATCAGTGTGACACGCGCCTTGGAGCTGACCTTGGAAGATTAATTTAACCAGCTTTCTAAGAAACTCCATATTGTTATAGGGAAAACCACGGCAGGGAGCTCAATCCACAACCTGAGAGTACGCAGGAGACAGTTGCTCTTGAAACGTAATGTACGCACCACTTAAGACCTTATTTTCGATACAAACCTAAAAGCAAAGACGATTTCGTCGTGTCTCAAGTGGGCGTCATCGTCCACACATAATACTGCCTCGGTGTCAATGAGATCATAAGGTAAGAAGCGGTTGTTGAGGGAGTTCTTGGAAGCTCGCACGACGGCCACCGGAGCCCCGGACTCCGGCCAGCTTGCCGCGTTCGCCGGGGATGAAGGACCGTTCCATACTACGATCACCTACAAGTAATTTTCAAAACATCAATATTTAAAAAAAAAATAACGACCTTGTGGACATCAAATCATGACTTTGTCATGACGGACATCAAAAATGTTTTGTGGCCATATAAATGTATATATATACATTTATATGGCCACAAAACATTTTTGACGCAATGTTAAATTACGAAACCAAATTTAGTTTTATTTTTGAAATTTATTATTATAATTTCGGCTCTTATGGGTCCGGAAGTGACAAATAATCCAATTAGGTACTTTTATTTAGGTATTTGGAATTTGTTTGACAAACAAAATTATGATGTCATCAATTTATGTCGAATAGTATTCTAATGTCATCAATTTATGTCGAATAGTATTCTAATGTCATCTAAATTTTTAATAAAAAATATTTATGAATGTGAAATGTCATGTTGAAACCATAAGAATGGCTCTATTTTAAAGATATTTATTAAATAATCTTTGGATCATTATTTTAAACCAAGTCATCATCCTTATTTTATGATAATCAGCCGTTTTTGCCACTAAGGATTTGAAGACAATCCAATGAATCATATTATTATTACCTTATTGAGATAGGGCAGCCCGCGCAAGCGAGCGAGCGCAGCGGCGAGCACGGCCTCCCGCTCGTAGGTGAGGATGACGACCGTGAACTGCTCGCGCGGCCGGTCGCCGCCCAGCGCCTCGCCCAGCTCCCGCCCGGCGCCGCCCGCGCCGCGCCCCAGCGGCCGGAACCCGGCGCCCGAGCCCAGGAAGCGGGCTTCCGAGGTCACTGTCGGGTCCCAAGGTAACTGCCGACGATCGTACAAAATAATAAATACGTTAGAAACTGATCCTTTTAGTTTGGAACACGATACAAACAAAAAGATCTCAGTAAACTTCGAGCAGTTACATTAAACTTGACGCTTCAAATTAAATAATACATCTCATTAACTTCTAAAAATGAATTAATTAGATTTATATATTGCAGATAGTTCCATACCTGAGGATAAAGCGTGAAAGGCTCGCCCCAGTCGTTCCACAATTCATACCCATGTAGCAGCCCTATAGTGTAGTTCCGCTTGTATGCCGGGCTTGGATAGGGCGCCTCCAGCGGCCCCAGCGTCTCGTCCGCTTCGGGCTCCGCCGGCGCCGGCTCTGACTTCGGCGGCGTATACGAGTCATTGAACCCCGGAGCGCCAACCACAGCCGCCGCCGCGCGAGGAGGAATATTCAATCTGCTCCTTATCACGGCCAGCAAAGAGTCCACGCTCGCTTGCACCGAGCTCAAATATCTCTCCCATAGCACGCGGCCCTGTCTTCTAAACGTTAGTAAGTCCGCGTCAGACATCGCTCTTAATAAAAAATGTAATTCTGTGACGCGCGCTTTAGGCAATGACACGGCGGCTCGCTTCCAATCCAACACCTCGTCGTACGGCAATCGAATCCTATCGCCGCCTAGAATCACGGGAATCGCTCCGGACCGCAACGCTTCATACAATCTCGCTTGTAATAACGCTGTTGACGTATAACTGCGGTCACTCGGAGCCAATATAAGAACAAAAGTGGAATCGCGCAATATCGCCCTTCGGGACCTATCCGTGCCGCATAATGCCCAATCTCCTATTGGTAGAACGGACTTCTTTTCCACAGGCGGATCGCACTCAAATTGTAGGAAAAAAGCATCCTGCGTGGACGCAGAGGTCGCGACGCCTTGCAGAAAATCTATCAGCGATTTATCGTGATCTTTATCTGTTGACATCG
The DNA here is from genome assembly GCA_020352625.1 of Cactoblastis cactorum. Classification (NCBI taxonomy): domain Eukaryota; kingdom Metazoa; phylum Arthropoda; class Insecta; order Lepidoptera; family Pyralidae; genus Cactoblastis; species Cactoblastis cactorum. The sequence goes on from JADGIL010000723.1 coordinate 9,446, forward strand.
CAGGCGGTTGGGAGCCCTGAAAACTGAACGTAGCTTATGAATGCACATCAAGGTTTCCGAGAAAAGGTATGTCCGAGATTATTTAAATAATCTACTAAAGATATTTGTTTTCCAATTTAGACCAATCCATATAAAAATATAAGACAAGATGCATTTAGTGTAGTGCTTATTTAACTAACTTTTGCCTATGTCACTCTCCAGCCTTCAACTATCTTCACATCAAAAATCACACTAATCCGTTGCTCTTTCTTGCACTTTCACATTTATAACATAGTATGGAATTATAGACTTACCTGAGCAAGTACTTCCTGCGTGCGGGTGCGAGCGGCGCGCAGTCGAGCCACACGTCGCCGCCCGGCGGGCCCAGCGCCGGCGGCGTCACTGTACGTAAATACGTACGTTTTATACATCGACTTACGATTAACGACTAGACTCACAATTTCGCTAAAAACCTGTCCTCGCTAAAATACTGCTCATCGCTTTAAATGAGCACACTTCAACTTGTCCTATTAATTTGACATGTTTTCCACTTGCACACATTAAGACTTTTATTGGAATGAGGTATATATACGATATTTTGTTTAGCGCGGTTCCAAACAAAATCAAACAAAATATCAAGATCATTTTTGTTGATCCAAGGTATAAAACCTTATATTTTATATAATACTAGCTAATGCTAATGACTTCGTTCGTGTAGATTTTACGATATTTGCAATACATTATTGCTCGGTTCAATACATCATTTGACGCTCGCGTCAAATTCGGAGGATGGGGAAATAGAGAGACAAAAAGTAGCCCATGTCACTTTCTAACCCGTCCACTATCTTCACATAAAATATCCCACTAATCTATTGCTCAGGTTTAACGTGAAAGACGGACAAACAAACACACCCATTTATATTAGTATGTATTTCAGAAGAGAAGTTTATATTCACCTATGTCGAACCCCGGTCTAAACCTAGCCAGAGGGAATGTGGACTGTGCGACGATGGCGCGGCCGGTGGAGGAGCCGCGCAGCGCGTCGCCCGACCCCACCCACAACGACCGCCGCGCCAGGTTCATCACCACGTGGTTCCGCCCGTCGCCCCCCCAGTACGGTAGGCTCTTTAACGCTGTCTCGTTTATGTACAGCTTGTACGATTCTGTCGTCGAGCTGGAAGTATTATAGAGTTGTTAGGAGTTTATATTTATTTTTAATTTGGAATCATGATGATTTATATTATGAACTGAAAACATAAATATGTCACATCCAAAAATGGAACGGGAACAAAGGGGTGAAACTGCGGTGCGGTCGCTAGTTGCATAAAATAATAAAGAACTTCTAAATTTCTTATGCCTTAAATATAGATGAGTTAAATGTAACTAGCGCGCGGCTTTACTTGCATTAAATACCTATTTAACTCAAGGGAACAGTCCTTGTCAGTACCCTTAACTATATTTGTGCAAAAATTCAAGAAGACTGGTTAAGTACATAAAGCGTGAAGAGAACAAACAAATATAAAATTGTTTGTTACCTCTTCATGCTTTACCTTACTACACACTTTCATTACACATCTATACATATAATAAAACAGTAAAAATATTTTGTCTGTACATTCATTATTTTTATACTCAGAGCAACATTTGTACCGTGTACTGAATAAACGATATTTGTTACAAGAATCCGCTTTCATCTTATCAATTTCTATAACGCGCTTCGAATTTTCTTGTCCGATTCTTTTCATTAAAATAAAACAGAATAGTACTAAATTTCTTTGAACTTTTCTTTGATAATTTTGTTTTGTTGGATTGAAATTAACTTTATATAAATTTGTTTATTTGACCGACATTCTTCTGCTTTGTTTTTGGATTTTGTTTTTACTTTGCGTTAAGGGTTTAGTATTACATAAACCAATTTCACTACGGACTTTTGTGGTGTTTTATACACACATATCATACACGCTTCGGATTAATATGGTTTGAATACAGATTTCTTTTAGGTACATTATTATACATACAAATCGAAATTTACGTGGACGAAGTCGCGGGCAACAGCTAGTTTGTAATATGAGTAAGAATCCATATACATAAAAGCAAAAGGTTATTGAATCACTCAATCTTAAAACTAAAATTGCTAGTTGTGTCAAATTTACATGGGATACCTCTTAGGATATAGGTATTGGTTAAGACAGGATCTGGGAATAAAGGAAAATGAGCATGCAGCACAAGCCACAAGTAAAAACTAGAAAAATATAAATAATTATTACTTACACAGTACTTTTCTCAGAAGGAAATGCTTCTCCAACAAGTACGAGATATATGCAAGCCTCATTGGGGTCATGAGTGAGGTGGGTGTTGTAACCTAATGTTTGACGGAGAGTAGTTTTGAGGAACCCATCAACTTCTGCACCAGCTAATGGTACAAATATATCAGGATCATAGAAATAAACAGGGAAACCTGATGTAAGGGAGCAGCGGGAGTGATCAAAACAAGAGAACATACGGCAATGGACTTCAGATGATGGATCAACTGAAGGGAGAATAGGAGGGGGTCGTGATGGTAAGATCTGTTTGGGGGGAGCCAATTCTGGAGAGTCGCGGCGACTAGCTTCGAGCTGGGCTAGTCGTGCTTGCTCTGCAGATACTCGTAGACGTTGTAACTCGGCGGCGGCGCGGGCATGCTCCGCCTTAGCACTGTCGGCTTTGGCGCTAGCGGCAGCTGCTTCGCGTTGAAGACGTCCACGACGCGCTTCTAACTCCCGCAACTCTGTTGATACTGATGCCTGGAAATCAAGTGTTAATGATCTGAATTAATAACTGGAAGTTATATGATGTTGTTTTAATTGTTAATAGACAACTAGAAATAAAACCAAAGATCTCTTGGTTCAGACGCAAGGATTTTACCACTGCACTTAAGAAGTTATCAAGTGTGACAGAAAGGATTACTTACTTCATGAATTTATTTACTTTAAAAATTAAAAATGTCATAGCAAATTCCTATAAATTATTTACTAAAGTTAATGTATAACAAATGAACATATACCTTTATCCTAAGCATTTCTTCAATTCTAATTTTAAGGTCTGCAACATTCATGGTTGAAAAATCTCCAAGAGCTTCCAATGTATGCCGCATATGGTTTCCCCCAATCGATCCCAGTGTGTTTTCATACTAAAACAAACAAGTCTTTAAATGTATGCTGGCAAAATTATGTCATTGAAAACTACTTGTCTTAATTAATAGTTTAATATTATAAAAATAAACCCAGGCAGAATTTGTATATTTCATTAATCAGAATTTATGAAATAAAATCGCAGTTCTATACAAAAACATAAAGCACATAATTTAGTAAAAATAAATTAATATTTTAAATATTTTTCTTACCTTAGACAAATAATAATGTGTAAAAAGCGGAACAACAAATAATATTACTGATACTAAAATTATGACACGGGACAATTTTAAATGCCCGAGCCACATACAAAAACGCTCGTATAAATACATTCTGTTAAAATTTCATATATTTTCTTCATTTTAATAACAAAAAATACTAAATTTGCGTAACTTTCATTTTGATGAGTAAAGAAAGTCAGAAAATATAAATATTTTTTTTATTAATACAATTACGATTCTCAAAGATACACAACCAAAGAGTAAAGTCAAAGTCAAAGAGTAAAGTAATCAATCAAGAATGCTTTTTTTTTTAATTTTCTTTTACGGCTCTGGACCTGGTCCGTATATAATACTTACAAGCCAATTTTCAGATCAAGCAAGGGATGCTACGCATTTACGACTAGGTTTAAAAACTACGTTTCTGTTTGCAAGTATGTAAACCAGATCTCAGCCCTTAATACTTACAACTTGCTTCAAAATATTTTAAATGGACGTGCGCACTACGCCTTGTTGTCAATATGTAAAAATAAAATTAAGATTTATGTTTAATTTAAAAAAAAAAGCCATTTTTTTTTAATTTACTCTATGTTGCTAAAACATCTGCGTTTATTTTTCCTAACTAAATTATATATATATAATAACTTAGTTTATACATATACTTCTGTAGGACCTGTCGGGGGTGATGCTATAAAGAAACTCTTAGAGCATCAACCTATGGAGACGGTATAAGCATCAAACGCCGAACAATTTTTTAGCCAATTTCTGCGGGGTAGAGTTGTACACGTATAACACACTATGTAATCTTCATAACTAAATACACTGACAACTTTCGTCTTATTACAAACTCACACAGAAAAAAATATATCACACTCAAAAAATCCCCTCTACTGCGTTCGAGCTACGTAAACGACAGTTTTCATTCGCAAACATATCGCAATGACATTAACAACATTTTGTGATTGTATTTAAATTAAACTGTGTATGTTGGTGGAACATTTATACTTACATGTGATAGGAAATGTCTTAGTTATGCAAATTTGAAGTAGCAAAACACCTCTTACAAAAGGCAACCACACAATTCACCATGTTTTGCTAGTTCTTATAAGTGACATGAATTGACACTGAATGGCGCCAACCGCCCACGAACTAGTTTTATATAACGTGAATGGCCAATGTGCTTTAGCCGAGGGGAGCGCATAGCTTTGCATTCTCCATAGGTTGAATGCTCTAAGGAAGGAACTACATATAAAATTTTGTTACAATAATCGACTTTATCTTATATAGATTGAACGGCGAAAAACTATAACAATTTAAAAAAAAATGTTTGTGTGACTAAGACGCTACAGTTTTTCATATTATATAAAAATTAAAATCAAAGTTTGGCTAACCATGAAATTGAAAATAAAGATTATTGATCGTAACGTAACGTAACAATGGATTCAACATGGATTTTGCGTTGATTTGGCGAATTCAACCTTTTTTAAAACGATATGGTAACATTGCTCGATTTTAAGTTTAAAAGTAATAGAATTTACAATTTAAGTTTTCGACTGAAGGACTTTGTATCCATGGTCATGAATAAAAAAATTAAAAAAAAAAAAATAACCCCTCTCACCCTCCACCTCACCACAGCTGATCAAATGTCAAGAAAATGGAGTTTAGTTACGCATTTTATAAAATCAGATTAGAAAAAGTTACAATATGAAATCGAACAATGTAATTTCTGTAGCCTACCCAGGTTATAATGGATAGTGCCAGTCCATTTCAACCGTGGGCCTCTGATGATAGTGCTAAAAATGTTAAAACTGAAAGAGATCTAGTGGATGACGCGAAACTTCATCGGGAAAATGTCAATCATCCAAAACATACGCAAACTGCGTCTTACGATAAAGAAAGTGTCGCCGTTTCAAGCAACGCTCCTGAATCCTTGGGCGCCGCGACATCCGGTGCCGATCCTACCAGGAGTATTGAGTCCAAAATGGACTCTACCAAAATAGCATCTATGCAGCAGATTGTGGAGAACACCATCAGGTGCCCTGTCAAACATTATCATTATCACACACATCCCATTTTGCTCACAGTTGGTAGGCCCCTCAAAAGTTCAGTGTTGTTCTGTATGTGACAGCTGTCTCTTCAGTTGATTGGTCTTCATTATCTCCACAAAATATTGAAAGTATTTTGTTTGTGAATTATTCATAGTTGTAGTTCAATTTTTGGAAATGGTATATATATTTTCTAGTATTTATATGCCATACTTGTTCTAAGGTAGGTTGTATATGTCTATACTATATTATCTATAATGTCTGTAATTTTAAATATTAAAAAAAAATTATAAATATTTGTCTAATAATTTGTTTTTATGTTATCACAACTTACAATGTATCTATCATAATATGGTTTATTTAAATATTTAATCTGAACTTTTTTTGCACATATTATCACCAATTAATATGTCAGTATTTGACATATTCTAATACAAATCAAAATATTATTAGATTGTTTTAATAAACACTACCAGCTATCAGTCTATATTAAAAAAGGCATTGAAATCTTTTATTTTCATATATGCTTGACTACTTAATTGCAAATTCTTATGCCATAACTTCTTCTTAATTCTATAACATATAAACACACATTAACAATCGTTTTGTTGTTTAAAAATACCTACTGTCTTAATAGACAAGCTTTAATAAGCTTTTTTTTATTTCAAGTTTAAATTTATTTTTACGCAAATGGTATTTTACTATATAAAAGATTACCATATAAAATTCTAAGTTTGAAGTTTAGTCTACACACTGACATGTAAATGTAGAGATGAATTTATCATTTTACCGTAGTTTAATTGTTTACGTACTTGACCGATACTCAGAAGGTCCCAGGTTCGATTCCCGGTCAGGTCATGAATGACCTTTTTCTGATTGCCTTGGGTCTTGTATGTTTATCTATATACATATGTATTTGTTATAAAATATAGTATCGTTGAGTTAGTATCCCAAAATACAAGTCTCGAACTTAGTTTGGAGCTAACTCAATTTGTGTGACTTGTCCCTATTTAATTATATTTATTTATTTATTCTTTACAAACAACTTATTTTTATTTATTAAAATTTAAATAATTTTTGTTTAAATTCAAGTTATGGTTAATGACTGTAGCATAATACTTTATTGTGTTTGCAGCCAAGAAGGTCGACAAAAAGTAGCGCAACTGTTAGAAGCTGTAGAGGCATTGTCGGGAGCGGAGAGGTTACTATTATATCTGAGATTGCCCACCGGAGTACCACCTCATGACCCGTTGAAACAGCCCATAAACCCATTAGGATCAAGGTATTTCTATTTTAATTAACAAAAATTAAACAAAATTTTCTGGCTCATATAGTCTGTCACATATAGTATACATTTCTACATGGGAGATATGAAGAAATAGGTATTAATGTAGCCTATCAAAGCCAAATCAACATTTGTAGAAATTTTGATTGTCTGTGTATTTGTATGTGCATTATGTAATTACTACTATCATTTTGCATTGTAGAAAGTCTTAAATTTGGCATAGGTTTCATCTGATGAGGCTTTTTATAATTTAAAATATTTTATAACTATATATTTTAATTTATAGTAAGTTATCTACGAGTTGCATGCTCATCCATACTTAATATTATAAATGTTTCATTGTTTGTCGTCTTTCAGTCAAAACAAAGCAATGGATTTGTGTGATTTTTTGTGGTGAGATAGTTGAAGGGCTGGAGAATAACATAGGCTACTTTTTGCCCCTACTACTTTTTGTTTCTATTCCCCCCACCGCTCGAATTTAACGCGAGCGATTCCGCAGGTAAAAGCTAGTTTATAACAAATATAAATAACAGTTTTATTTTATTTATACTTACAATATTTTTTATAGTACAGTAAAATCTAATGAGTAATTACTTCCAAGCTGATCTGGAAGCAAAAATAGAATTTACCAGACATTTCTCTTCACGTGCAGCTCGTTAAAGCCAATCAAGGGAAAGGTTTTAAAAACAGGTTTTTCAAACTGTTAGCAACCTGTAGTCTGAATCTCACATCCACCACTAAGCCGGCTATTGTTGTAAGCATGACTTTGAATCTAACTCATAAAGGATAATGGATAAAGTGTGTATTTATATGTAGACTTACAGTGAAATTTAAAACAAAGAAACTACTTACTAGCTTTTGCTTTTTCTCAATCCTGTGGAATTTTCATCTTAGGGAACCTATATCGTAAATGAAATCACTGTTTCTGAGATTTCGTGATGAGTGAGTCAGTCAGTAAATACCATTTGCTAGTATAAGTATATAAAAAGTTTTGCATTTGCAAAAATTAGGAAAATATAGCCCCAGCTTATGTCTAATTTGTTATAGCTATGGTATAATCTTATTATCTAGAGACAAGGTAACATAATGTTTATATTCCATTAGTACAGGGCTCTATAGAAGAATATATACGATAAAGCTTATTTTTAAAACCCGTTGAGCACTTTCAAAGATGTGTGGCCTTGAGCAAATAATTTGTATTCACATTGTATTGTGTAATATTAGCATAGAGCTAAATGCTGGCTTGAAATCTATAAAGATAAAGAATTCAAGTTTCTTGTCTCACTGATCAATTAGAAATGATTTATGAGTAGATTTTTTTTTTGTTATTTTGTCAAGTAAGATTTAATTTCTACAAAAGAGAGTTAAATCATAATTGTAATAATTACGACCTTAGGGGCTTTTTGCCCCATTCGCGATTAGTCCGATTCTAATACACTTATTAGTCCAATTCGCGATTGGACCAATCTCCCTATTTCTTCCTCGCGTGTTCCTAGTTGTATCCAGGTCTGAGATCCTGCGAAGACAACAGCGTAAACAATAAAAGGAAAAGGACTAAGAAAATATTTTAATCAAATTCGTTAAAAGACACTATTTTTTGTAATTCCATGGAATAGACGACGTAGGTCTTATCTTATAGTTGTTATTTTATTATCTTAGTAACTTTTGCCCTACACTTGTGACGTGGTTATAAGACTACTTCTACTAATCTACCTGGTTAAATTGTAAGTAATACGTTCACATTTTGAACCATCACGTATTGGACTAACTAAAAAATTATTTTTTCAATCACGCTTTTTCCAAAATATTGCACGAACTCAATAAATTAAACTGATTAAATGTATGACATTATAGTATAGCATATTATTACCAAATACTTATTATCTTTGGTTTGTGCATTATTCATAAAAAGGCACTGGCTTTATTATATACATTTTATTTTCTCAATATTAATCCCTCATTTCGTTGGATGTCTACAAAGTATACAAAGATGCTGCTGTTGTATGCTATTAATATATATATATTTTCATATACTTCAGGGCGGAGCTTCAGCAGACTGTAACGTGGATACAGACCCACCTGGAAGTGGACCCTGACGTCTCGTTGCCAAAGCAGGATGTTTATGATGAATATATGTAAGGATAATTATTGATCACTATTATCTCTAGTTTAAAACTTGTTTTGGGGTAATTCAATATGTGTGATTTTTCAATATATTTTATGGACTATCAGTCGTATATATTACTATCAGTCGATTTGTCTAACTACCAAATGATACAAAGTTGCATAAATTTTTACCAAAAATAAACAAGTCCTGAACGTAAATCTAAAAAATGTTTAACTTGTCATACGTATTTTAGTGCAACCGATGGTTTGTGCACTAATTTACTTATTAAAGACACGTTTTTCGTTTACATTTCAGTTGCCATAATTCAACTCCACTTCTTGAATTTGTAAAGTAAACCAAAATAGGACAGTCATTCCGCTTATTTTCATATTGAAACGGTTGGTAGAACCGAAAAACGTTTTAAAAAAATTGTAACTGTAAATAAAAAGTGTTCGTAAAATGTGAATCTGAAATAGTAAAACGTATATTGTTTTGGTGCAATCGGTTGCACTGTATAATAGTATATTATAGACGCTTACTTGGCAATTACAGATGTATGTAATATATTGGAAATGTCTAAAAAGTATTAAGTTTATATATTAAGAAGTTAATAGAACTTGGAAGACCAAGATTATTATTAAGACTTCTTTCTTCATTTCCACTCCAAGTAAATTTTTAATCCTTAATAAGCTAAATAGGGATTAAAGAGAGTCTTATTTTCGAGCTGGAATCAATTTCGGATTTCTTTATTTTATTGGATCATTTTTTTATCAGACCCTTTTTGTCGTATCTCCAGAATTTCAGAACACTTCCTTGTGTCAAGCCAAACATTGGTATTCTCGGCGTCGACTTTTCGAGCAGCGTTCAGTTTAGCGGTCATTTGGAACACAAGGCCGAATTGGCCTCGAAAATGCTGGGTGTCTTTGGTAAGGCGAGGCGGTACTTTACATGTTCACACCGCCTCCAACTCTACAAGGCACAGATGAGGCCCCACGTGGTACTATTCCTACCTCTGGGCTGGGGCACACCAGTATCAACTTCTTTCTCTTGACCGCGTCCAACGTCGGGCGGTTCGAATCGTCGACGACCTAGACCTCACCAATCAATTGGACAGCCTGACGCTGCGCAGAGATGTTGCATCTCTGTGCATTTTCTACCGAATTTATCACGGGAAGTGTTCTGAGGAGTTGTTCGAGTTAATACCCGCTGTAGAATTACTACACCGTCCTACCCGCCGCAGACTTAAGTTTCATCTATTCCGTCTGGACGAGTGGTGGTCGACCACAATACGTTTTAAAATAAACTTTATAC
>JADGIL010000733.1:10951-22969 GCA_020352625.1 Cactoblastis cactorum
CCCGGGACTTCCTGAGTATCGATCAAGTTAACCGTTACACCGCGGAGGTCGTCCTATATCCTTTTAGGGTCAATTCATACTAGCGCAGAGACGAAGCGTCAAATTCCTCACAATCAAAGCGAAGTCGTACGTATTCGCGTGAATTCGCGCGCATTCCCGCGCTTTTCGTGACAGTTGAATCTCTTAGTTCAAACTCGTATAAAATGGTTGACATTGATCTTGCTTATGTCAGAAATTGAAGAAGAAGAAAACGCAGAAGAAAGAAATGCGTGGTATAAGTTCGAAAAAAATTAAAACTATTTTATGAGAAAAAAGTTTTTAAAAAGCTACAAATCTTCTCAAAAGTGTGTTATGAATCACTTCATAGTTACACATCAGACAGTAATGATTTTTGTGGGTTATCTAAATATTTGTTTCAGCACCGGATTGAGCTATCTAGGTTTCACCTCCACACACGCAATTAGGCCGTTCTATGTTTAGAAATTGACCAGACAGTCAGAGATCATGCCTTTTTGGGGTTAACCTTAATTTTGTAATTTATTTAAATCTGCTAATACATTTTTGAGGCTAACGTACAGTCATTAACAACTACATCTATATATATTTAAAACTCTTCCGTTACCGAGTGACTGACTGACAGAAAACACACAGCTGAAACTACTGAACTCAAGAAGCTGAAATTTGATATGTATGTTCCTTAGAGAATGTATGGGAGCACAAAGAGAGCATTTTTGGAAATTCCACTCCGAAGTGGGTGAAAAAACATTTATATAAAAGTTTATCTATGCAGGCGAAGCCGCGGGCAAAATCTAGTTGCAATTATACATTATAAATCATATTTCAACATTTTGCGCTACATAATTACAGAATATTATAGATTACTTAATTCAAATCGTTGCGCGAATCAGAGTCATTACGCACTGTCGTCTGGTCGCCGGCGACTCGGTCGATGGCGACTGTGATACTATATATAGTTTAAATAGGTGTTTACGCACTTGTTTGTCAGTCGCCCGAGCGACTCGCAGACTCGCCACGTAGTGGCGACACACATGCGACTGCCGGTCGCCGGCGACCAATAGAAGCATTCACACTGCGAGCAACTGTCGTCGAATATACTTAGAATACTGTCTATTGTCTGTAGTTGGTCAAATGTATTTGGAATACTGTCGCTCGGCTTACTCTTGGCCCTAGTTGCCTATGTTTTGGAATAGATCTAAAATAGTCTTATTTATAACCGAGTAGATGAAAGAGATATATATCCGTATATTATCAATTAGATTTGAGGGAAACCTAAATAAACTTGAGCTGGTGGAATGGTTACGGTGGCCGGTTGCCAACTATTAATTCATAAAGTTTTCTTTACGACACGCCAGAGGGTTAACGATCGTGAAAATTGCTCCGAAACTGGCAGTCGACTGATGCATGTTGCCGTATAGAGTTTGCGAGTAGTAAACTGATCGCTTGCGCCACTGCAAGATGATAACTAGTCGAATTAGATACTTAATTTTATTAAATGTCTAAAACATAAGGTGTCTATGGGATTTGCTTTACAACTTATTAAATAAATTGCTAATGCCCGCGACTTCGTTCGACGGTTACCTACTACAAATTATATCCTTCGGTGACCGTACATTTTTCTGGGATAAAAAGTAGCCTATCTTTTAATCTAGGTCATGGTCCATCGCTGTGCCAAATTTCATCCAGATCTATTCGATAGTTTTTGTGTGATGCGCGTACAAACATACAGACAGACAAAAATTGTAAATACAATCGTTTTGGCTTCTATAGGTCCTATAAAGAGGCCCTATATACGTTTTTCTTAAATATCTCCCATGTACAGACACGGCTAAGTTACAATTTTATTTGTAACTAGCAAATGCCCGCGACTTCGTCTGACCAATGGATACTATAATATTTTATCAGCCCCTTGCTCGGTTACAATAAATTATATCTCTCTATCTACAAACAATAATACATTTGATATTATTAGTATAGATTACCATTATTATGATACTACCTTTTAAAATATATCAAATGACTATAGAAATAAAGACCACTGTTGAATACAGCGCAGAGTTTTCTCTGAAATATATCCTATTAGCAGATCAATAAAGATCATTTTATTTTGCAGCGTAGTCGGAGCGCAGCTCGCGGAAGGCCAATCAGGAAAGCCATGGAAAATGGAGAAGAAACACGCGAATAAGAATAAGAGGGAAAAACTAAGAAGAGTTTATGCTCATTTGGACGAACATTAGCGTGAAGAATTTTCAATTTACTTCCTACTAATAGTGTAAATGCGAAAATTTGTCAGGATGTATGTATGTTACTCTTTCACGAAAAAGCTGTTGGATGAAAGTTTACAGTAATATTGGGATACAGCCCAAATTCCACGCGGGCAAAAGCTAGTCTAATCTGTCGTTAATGCGTAAGTTGTTTGAAGATTTATTTACGCATTATTTAAAATCGTTGCATTTGATTCTGTGTATATTTGTATTTCAAATAAATTTAATACAAAATAATTTTTATCTTTTATTTATGTAGCACTCTTGTTTTATTTTCTCTATCTTTTTTGTTTTTAATATAATAATTAAGTTTTAAAATGTAACGTAATGTAGAGCGATTGTTGTAATTATAGTACTTGCTATCGCATCTAACATTTTTGTTGTTTAATGAATGAATTAATGAATGAATTTAATGAATGAATTTCTGTTCCTTTTTTTTATTAGGCTTCAGTGTATTTGACTTCAAACCATTTGGGGAGGGCGGGGGATTTTTAAAGACCGGCCACGATTCTGTGATCCTGCGGGTGTTGCAGTTGTCTGTGAGCGGCGGTGATCACTTAACATCACGTGACACGCCTGCTCGTTTGCCTCCCTCTTACATAAAAATACCTATTTGATGGGAAGCAGCGAGGGAGTTCAAACTGGTACACGCAAACTCAAGTAATGCACTAATCGTCTTATACTTTTGACGCATGCAGACGATCTACATACCGCAATGTTTAACTAGACTGTCCGCTCATGAGGTCCCGGGTTCTAACCCTGTCAGGTCAAGATACATTGTTCTTTTTCTGATTGTTTATGTACTTGTTATGAAATATTGAATCGTTGTGGCAGTGTCCCTTAAAACAATTCTCAAATTTATTTTAGGACTAGCTTACTGTTTGATTTATCCATATATAAAAACGTCTAAAAATATATTAACTACGTTCCATACCACCGAAAAATGTATATTTATGATCCAAATAGACAGATTTACGCTAGATTTAAAAATACACAAATTGTTTTGAATCCCGAAAGCACATATTTCTATGTAGCCGCTGATATGTGAGTGACGTGTGGCCAAATATATTTTTTCGTCAATAAATATGATTTATGCGTGATATAAACACGCGGTTAGGCGAATATCTCGGGAATTCATGGCGTAATACTGGCCCAAATCCCTTGATTTACAACGCTGTCACTAATTTAAGAGAAGTGCTCGTTTCGCGTCCGTGTTGCGGAATAACGATGGTACAGAAAGAAGTTTAGTGTTGAGAGATATACATATATTTCTGTATAATACTCGAAAAAAATAGTAAATACCGACTGCCTCCGTGGTCCAATGGTTAAGGCGTGTGTGATCCGTAGGTTGTGGGTTCGAATCCCACTGGAGGTAAATTTGTGAAAAAGTTATTTCTAGTCTGTTTAGAATTCCGTGCTTTGGAAGGCACGTTAAGCTGTGAGTATGGACGCCATCAAGCGTTTGTACAAATCTGTCCTAATATTGGTTCTGGTCTGGTTTACCCTTGGGGTTGTCTCAGTGTGCTTTGTAAGAGTGATATAATAAACATCACAGGTAGATAAACACACCTGCACTTACAATTATCCGAAACCTTCCCATATGACGGGTATAACTGTAAATAATTTTTGATTTTGGTATTTTGCATATTGATTCGATCGCTTAATAATAAATCGCTTAATAATCTTTTGAAATGAAGAAAAATATAGTATGTATTATTTAAATACAACATGTATTTTAATAATACATTCTATATTTTCCTTTTTTTACATCTTATATTTTTCTTTTTTGATTTTGAACATTTCCATTTCTATGGTAGAACAATTTTTTTTATCTTTGAATTATTTAGATTCCACCTTATTTAATGAACATAATTTAATGTTGCCTATCTAGAAACTTTTATTAAATATGTGACCTTACATGAGTATTTTAGGCAAAAATAATCCAATGTAATATCGTATAACTTCTCAAATACATATTGTAAGCAGCTTTATATCTGTACCATATTTTGTATAAAATTCTATACATCAACCGCATTTAGGTATTAAGCCATGCGCTTTTGTTTATGAATCTGAATAATTTACCCAAAATAAATATTAAGATTTTTATCGAGTGTAAAAAATGTTTTAGCTGACTTTTCTTCGAGATATGCGGAAATGAGCAAATATGAAATAGAGTAGAGGGCGAGGGAGGATCTATATTTAAGTGCCGTTTCGGTTTGTTAATAAATAATCTTATTTATTCTCTTTTACGTGTCTATGCCAAATAATGAACAGAGAAATTGTTAGCTTTGTCGCTCCGTAAAATTTTAATAAAATCAAACCCTTAATTTGATAAGCGATTGTATACTACCCGCTAAAAACAAAATTTTGACCTTAGTTCTTGGGAATAAGGATTATTTTATACAAGGCAATATTTTTGATCAGAATAAGAAAAAAATTAAGGGAAGTTTAAATGATTTATACATATAGTTACGTCTTTATCACGGCCCAAAGGCCAAGCTTAGCTGAATTGTGGGCTTATTAGTGGAACGGAGATTGAGATATAGTTGCTAGCTCATTCCCTTTGAAAGGAATCCTTATGTTGAGCTTTTTTCCTTAATTGTCTTTTACAATCTTCGCGGGAAAAGCAGCTGGCTTATGGAGCAAATGATTTATTACTCCGTATAAATATAGATCTGTAAATAAAATCTGTGAAACATCAATACACGGCCCATAAAATTTATAAGCGTAATTTAACACTAATAAATACAGACGATAAGATATTAGGACCTCGTTAAATATATTTAGAATTTAAGGCGGTTTTAACTCTGAAATATATATCTATGCATGCATCATAAAACTGTAACGAGCTGTCTGTATATAGGACACGTATAGAAACCTTCTATAGGTTCTAAAAAGACCATTACATTTTCTGTCAGAACGAAGTAAAAACTATTTTTTTTTTCAGAATTGTTGCCTGTCTGTTATGTTTTAACGCGCAAATTAAATGTTTCCTCTGTTCTTCAAAAGACTATCTTGATCTTGGACTCTGGAGCAAGTTCTCATAAAGGAGACCTTTTCACTTTGCTGTTGAATTATGAAAATATCAGCAGCAAAGCGGAAAAAGACAAATTTATGGAGAACTTCCACATCTTTCTTCATCTCCACTTCATTATAACTGGTTTCTTCTGAGGTTCACTTTCTCTTCATCAAACTTCTTTTGCTCTGAAATGAAATTGACGTTGTAAATTAGATATGTAAGTACTTATATAGATTAATCTTTATTTGTAGTTACAAAAGTTACTCAAATATTCAAATCATCAAGATTACAGAAATTCTCATTCAGTGGGATAGACATTAGATTAAATGTACCTACTCAAATCAAAAATGAGAGTACTAACCAATGAATTTGCTTATCCTTTACTGTTATCTACAAAGTATGTAGAATAGTACATTTAAGATTTTTAAATAAATTATATTTTAAAAACAGATTTCCACTCAAGCAAGTTGAAATCACTATGAAAAAAAGGTTTGGAAGAAAAAGGGCAACCCCCTTTGCCCAGAAGTGGGACGACGTTCGAAAGGTAGAAAAAGCAACTGAAAGTTCCCATTAAAGCGGAGAAAATAGGTCTTGGCGCAATGCGCAGGCGAGTACGTTATGTATATCATTGCGCGGGAAATATAAACAAAATGTCAGTTTATGTAAATAAACAGTGGTAGAATGCGAAGGTCGGTAACTCAAATTGAGAGTTTAATCTGTTTCTAGCCTAGACCGCCATTTTGTAAAACGCTTCAACAAAATGGCATATCTTCCATAGCTGAAAGCAATTTTTTCCTTGAACACATACTACATAATTAATATTAAAGGCTTTAAATAACTAGAATATCATATATAAATGTTTTATTTAATTTTTTTTAAGTTTACCTATCTTTTGGTAGATATTTTACCTAATACTCAAGTGCCTATGATTAATTTAAGTGCAATTTTTGTTTTAATTTCCATTTTATTGGAACATTCAAAAAAAATTTATTTTAATATTCGGCGCAAGACATCTTAACGAGGTACTAAAATTATATTTTATAAAAGTCCGTTTGAGCGGAAATCCGAACATATTACGGTGACGAATGCCGACTTTCACGACCTATTTATTCCGATTAATGTAACCATACATCTTTTGGAGACTAAAAGAAAAAACAGCGGAATATTTCTTTCTGTATATTTTGTAACAATGTTTTCATAGTTTTAATATAGAGACCGCTGACACGTAACTGATGAAAATTGGTTCGCGGACGTGTTTCTTCTGTAATATAAAGCTCTTTTGTTGAAAGATTGATGGATACATTCATATGTACTGTTAGTTATTGCGCTATATTTTTAGACTGGAAATTTGGCATGAAAATATGATTAGAATGGGATATGGGAGTGTTCCAATTAAGTTAATAGCTATGCAATAAGTATCCCTCCAAAACGAGTTCGGGAAAAGCGGCGCATTGAGGGTATTCCATCCCTTAACCATTTGCACGATAAAAGAAGTGGCGAAACACGAAGTACGGTAAGCTGGTATAAATAAAAAGTATAATAAATTCTTTCGCTCGTATCCCTAGCAAAAACCGATGTAAGTAAAGGTCATTTTACTAAGAAGCTGCAAAAAACAGATAGTCATTGCGCTTTCTTAAGTCAATGAGTTCTCGTATGTAGATTTTTCTCAAATGTTTTTAATAAGATAGCAAGTAAGCAAGTATTGTTTAAAATAAATAATAAGTATTGAATTTGACAGAGTGTATCGACGAATCAAAAGATTTTCAGTGTAGGTCAGCTAAAAAACGGTTGGAAAATGCAATGAGCGATCTGTTTTGTGGGCTGCTGTTATTGATGGTGCGCATGCGCCGAAAGCTGATGAGAAATGATGTGGCGCATAGTGGCCATTTTCATTTTGCCTACTGAACTAACCATTCTATAACTTTAAATTATATACGGAGATTAATCAACTTGATGTGTTTTAGTTTGTGAGCAATCAATCGATGAATGAAAGATTAAAACCGCCGAAGGATATATTGGATACTGTCTTTGAATTTGCATTATACGAATTAATCATGTCTCTTCCTCTCTGGGTCTGTCTGTTCTATGGGCGGCGATGATCACTTAACATCTTGTGACCAGCCTGCTCGTTTGCCTCCCTCTGACATAAAAAATACTATTTTATTTACTACTAGCTAATGCCCGCTACTTAGTCCGCGTAGATTACTTAGTACTGCTACAATAAATTATATCCCTCAGGAACCGTACATTCTTCTTCTGTGGGAGTGTGGTACTTCCCCGGACGAGACGGCTCCACACCACTACAAGTAGTGGCCCCATACCGCTACAAAGTAGTGACTCCATACCACAAAAAAACTATACAACTATAACTAACCAAAATAAAGCTAGACGAATATAAGAAAAAGATCATTTGATGGAAAATGATCTTTTTCTGATTGGCCTGGATCTTGGATGTTTATCTATATATGTATTTATTATAAAATATAGCATCGTTGATTTAGTATCCCATAATACAAGTCTCGAACTTAGTTTGGGGCTAACTCAATTTGTGTGATTTGTCCCTATATATTTATTTATTTATATTTATTTATTTACATACCTATATTAATTACACTGTAATCTATTTTGACAATTTAGTATCACCGTCTGGGCGTGGAAATATCGGATCGGGGCAATTCCAACTGGGTATATCGTTTTACGTTCCTAACAATGTTGTTTCAATAAACTCCTATGTTATCAGTCTGGCTTCAGTCCAACGTGTTGAATGCCTACAGGTGTTCTGTGATTGGGCTGCTATTCGTACACTTATAAATTGAAGTATATTTTTACCAGAGCTTGATCGATGCAAATAACTCAAGGTTGATCTCTAAATATCTGAAAGGTCGTAATATAATGTAGGTTTGGTTTTAGGAACTTTATACCACGTACGACCAGACATCGGATCCTTCAAGAAGATAAATACCTATAGGAGCGTATAAAACCCTTAAAGGTCGGCAACGCTCCTGTGACCCCCCAGGTGTTGCAGGTGTCTATGGGCTGCGGTGATTACTTAACATCACATGACGTGTTTGCCTCCCTCTGTCATAAAAAAAGGGTTTTGTACTCAAAATGTAAAACGGGAACCTTATTACTAAGATTTCGCTGTATGTCTGTCTGTCACCAGGCAGTATCTTATGAACCGTGAAACCTTACACAGATGAGATTTTCAAAGATGATGTATTTCCGTTTCCTCTTCATCAACAAATACTAAACACAAAATAAAAGTTAATAATGAAGGTGGGCTCCCATACAAAAAATGTGTCCATTTTTCATAGATAATGGTACGAAACCCTTCATGCGCGAGGCCGACTAGTACTTGGTCGGTTTTTTTATTTTAAATATGAGTGCTGACGCATTTGTGGTTTGTTTAGACTCGATGAGTATTTTATATTCCAAATAACCGACTTTTTCTTTGTGCAAAAAATTAATATCACCATTTCAGTCGGTAGAGTTTGTACACTTAATTAGGACTTAAGCTGAAACTACTGATCTCATGGAGTTGAAATTTGGCATGTATATTCCTTGGAGAGTTCAGGGGAGCAATATATTCCTTGAAGAGTGTAAGAGAGGTTTTTCGGAAATTCCACCCCGAAGGGGACGAAAGGGTTGGAAAACTTTTATATGAAAATTAATCTACGCAGGCGAAGCCGCGGGTAAAAGCTAGTTACTAGTATAGTACATACCTATTTTATAATCTGTGGTCGAATATAAGTCTGCCTATAGTTGTTTTTTCTGTAGGTATATAAAGTGGCTATTTTAAATAAAAAATAAACTCGTTTATGGTTGTTCCCGTAGCAAAATAAACACGTGTGGGCAAAGCTGGCGTCTTTCTGTTTCCGGGGCGTCACTGCCAGAACATAGTCTGGAGGAAGCCAGTAATTAGCCGATTTGTTTCCATACGTTAATTATTTGTATGACATTTGCGACTGTTTAAGCAGAGAAATTCAATGAGAGACTGTACTCTGCTACTAAACTATTTTATGAAGTATGTTGTAGGTTTTAAGGATTGAATTCCTAAATAAATGGTTGCTTTTGCCGCTAACAAACGTGGTCTATGTTAGTAAAAGATTTCCTAGGCTTAACCTGGTTATGTACATATCTATAAGAATTTACGTTATTTTACACAATAATACATCAAACGGGGGGTGGGAGAATAGAGATTAAAAGGAGTCACTCTCCACCCCTTCAGCTATCTCCACATAAAAAATTACAATAATCCGTTGCTCCGTTTTGACATGAAAGACGGACGGACAAACACACTAACCCATATTTGATATTAAAGTATTAATCTTTTCTCTCTATAATCAATACCAGGTAGTATTGATTAAAGAGAGAAAAGATTAGTATTTTTTTGTGTAACGAATAAACTCAAAATTACTAGACCGATATGTAATGAAAAACACAAAGGTCCCATCATCAATCTAAAAAGTATTTCGCTTATAATATTAAAGTTGTATTGATTATTTTTATCTATCATGCGTCATACACACACCTGCAACACGAAATCAGACGTTCAATGACTTCAGAAGTGGAAGAAAATTTAAACAAATGTTCGGAACTTATTGACGGATTCAGGCCAAATGAAAGTACAGCACATTCGACGCCACCATAATTCAGGCAATTTAATACAACGAGGCGAGATCTATATACTAACCCTTTTTTTTACAAACCCTTTTAGGCAAACGCTAGAAGGCGGTAGGGTCCAAACGTGCCTTCCAAAGCACGGAATTATCTTTCTTTCCTAATAATAAGGCGATTTAAGCCCCTGAATAAAAATTACATTTTCACAAAGTTACATCTCTGTAGGATTCAAACTCACGACCTCCGGATTACAATTTAACGTCTTGTCCACTAGACCACGGAGGCAGTTTACAACCCGTAGTAAAGATATTGCTACATAAATTGTTTGGTAACAACAATTTGTAGTATAATTTATTTTTTTATTTATTAATACTTACAGCTGAAGAAGACTTCAGCTACATAACAAATATAAAAAGCTAAAGAATAAAAAAAAATTAAACGTCTAATTTTAACAGAATGCGCTTATTAAACGTAGTACTTTAGATGCATTGTCATGTGTAATTAAAGAATAAAGAATTGATATCATTGAAAGTCACGCGAGAAGACATAATTAGTGTCTTTGCACGGCTATACTCACGTACAAGTAGTGCACAAGGAACAGCCGCGCCGCCACGTTCCTAGTACTCGCCCTGAAGATGGCCTTCTGAATAGGTCGAAACGGTCGTCGGCGTTACCGACTAAAAATTGACGTGAGTATAGCCGTGCAAAGACACTAATTAATAAAGAATTTAAGTGCATAAGAAAAAAAATGGAATCTTTCCTCATGCCAAACATTGTTGAGCAACATAATCATCAAGTCTAAAACGAATTGTATAAAAATTTCAGTTAACGGATGTAATTATTAAATTTGGTAATGGGTTTTGGCGGGCAGCCGAATAGCTGTATTGGGAATAACAAAAACTTACGTTTTAAATGAACCTGTGATTTCTTTACGACGTGATACTGAATTTAAAACAGACAGATTTTTAGAGGTATTTTAGGTTTTATAGGCGTTGTATTGGTTTTCAGCAGTTATTAAAGAAACAAAATTTATAAGAAGTAAGTATTTGCAGAATTAATTTGTTTTTACGGTGCTTAAAGAGTTGACTGTTGCTTTGGCAATTTTTAGAACAAATTGCTACTTTGTTGATTCTATATCATCAAATTAAAAACATTTACAGGATCATATAGTCATTTATAGTCTACATAATCTAGACATACTTATCCATACTAAAATTATAAATGGGAAAGTGTGTTCGTTTGTCTGTCTTTATTTTAAATCAACTCGATGCCTACACACTTATTGGTCACGAGTTTCGATATTTTATCTTGGCTAGAATATCGAAATTGGAATCTCTAGCCACGAAGTAACAAATCAACATAAACTCAAAAAAGTAGCGACGGATTAAGTGATTTTTAGTGGGGATTATTAAAATAAATAAATAAATATATGTAGATAGGATTAGGATATCCTTAGAATACCTTTTTAAATTTTAATTAAGTCTACACCCACTACCTTTTATATTATTTAGGTAGAAAAACAAACCGAAATTATCCTAAAATATCATTTAGTCACGGTTGAGTTGGTATGAAATAGCCGACTACTCGAATATTTCAGTATTATTTTTAGGTCGGATATTAGTAGTACACGCGTACGGTACAAAAATAAAATTTCCAAGTGCATTTTGATATTTTGGCAAGAGTTGAGACTCAGTTTGTCTAGCATTTGTCTAGAAAATAGGTCTATTTGACGGCCTTGATGCTGATTACTTTTTCATTACGTAAGGGTCATTACTCTAGCACATAGATACTTAATCTCGGTTTCGGTTTCAGTAAAAATGAACGAGATTCCAGATTTCAAACTGCCTGGGTAAAAAAATATAAACATATAATTTATTCAGGCTACAGATCTGCTCATGTACTTATTCTTATGTTACACAAACATTCAAGACAAATGACAACAATTTAAAAGTTTAGTCATAAAACATTACACTTTACAATCAATTCGGTCGTAGAACTTACCAGTAAAATTTCATTCCAAAGGTCCTTTTTTATGTAAGAGGCAAACGAGCAGGCGGGTCATGTGATGTCACGTGATCACCGCCGTCCATAGAAAAC
>JADGIL010000747.1:6014-16037 GCA_020352625.1 Cactoblastis cactorum
TAAACTTAAGAAATAATCATGTTTTATCAATTTTTATTTACAACAACCAAATATTTTGTTTATAGAACAAATGCCGCCGGGAATGCCCAGCATGGCACAAGCGCGAACAATTCAAGGAATACCGTCCGGTGCTTCTGATCAGGAAAAGGTACACAATTTTGTTTTATAATATTGAATTAGCTTTTTTTCGCGTCACGTTATTCCCGGAATCCGTGGAATTTTGCATTATCCCGTCTTAGCAAGCACATATGTCCTAAAAGAAACGCCTAGTACTTATAGTTTCTGAGATTTTGTGAGTAGTGAGTGTTTTTCTGGTTTATTATCGTGCGTGACTCCGACTCGCACTTGGCCTTACTTATCTTGTAACTTTTCGTTACGTTTAATGGTTGATGTAATAGAGTAACGTATTGTATAACACGTTTGAGTTTGTTTGCAGGCGGCGCTGATAATGCAGGTGCTGCAGCTGTCGGATGAGCAGATAGCGCTGCTGCCGCCCGAGCAGCGCACCAGCATCCTCATGCTCAAGGAGCAGATCGCCAAGAGCACCCAGCAGCGCTAAAGCTCCTGCGATATTATGATGCTACGAATAAAAGCTCCTCTGTATCTGCTTTATTTACGAGACAAAATGAACGTTGATATTTCGTTATATTTAAACAGATTTTTATGAAAATATTCGTATTTGACATATATTACGCTCGCGTCTTAATTCCCGATCCCTTGGGAATTTTGCCAAATTCCGTCTTAGCGAGCACCTAGCAATTCTAAATAGACCTCCCATGAACAATTTAAGATCCCCAGCACTTGTAGTTTGAGGTCGGGTGATCGGTATATCCTTTTGGAACCATTTCATGAAGGTCATAGGGTTTTTGACTTCATTTTTGATGAAATTAATGTAATGATTAATTACAACCCTCTCTTTTCATCCTTAAGGGAGCCGAACATTTTGAGGAGAAAATTAAAAAAAAAACTGTCAGACAAACCACGACTAGCACGAGTGACATAAAAAGATCAATTTTTCCTTTACGGTGGTAAATCGTGGAATGTGGCAAATCATTATTTATACCTAAGAAATTTTACAAGGAGTTTTGTTTATGTCACCTGATACATGTATGTCATACTTTGCTGCTGACCATATATCTCATTCTTTGTTCGATCTCATCGTCACATGGGAAAAAATTACGCCATATTTGGCGTGATAATAAAAACCACTTTTTTTCGTAGCGTAAATCTTCTTTACTTTTATGTCAGAAACTTATGCTAAGGAATTTTCATTTACGTAAGAAATACAAATAATATTTGAAAATAAATAAGTTTTTATTTTAGAAATAAATTCCTATACATTTTAACGAAATTGATATTTTATAAGTTTTTTACCTATAATCAATTTCCGACATGTTGCCATTAAAAATTTCAATTTGGAATGCGTTTAAATAAAATATTTGTATTGCGTTTATTTGGCGATTCAGTGCCTTTTAAAAGTTTAACAAGGGTTTCGTTTTTGCCATTTGGCTACGTAACCCTAAAAAGAATGAACAGATGCAAAATTTTATTTTGAAATCCATTTAGATTTAACACGTCTAGATTTGTCATTTAACTACGTATTAGCACGACAATGGGACTCGATTGTTTCAAATAAAATTATCTTTTAATATAATTATGTTATTGCTAATTGTTTGGCATCGACAATAATTGTGTTAATTAAAAATTAAACATTGCACGTGACCATCTTATCTCTATTTACCGGATTAAGAGGGGGTTACGAAATATTTATCGCGTACGTGAGTACTTTATCACAAAGGTCTCCGACATATATTTAGATCATTATTTGTTTATACAACCATATGGATATAACTCGAGTGTTAGCATTGCACTTGCTAGTTTAGTAAGAGAAAAGAGTAAACGATCTGTAGACACTTGATAACATTTTCAAATGTAAATATTTAATTTGCACTATATATCTATTTATTTATTTTTCTACAAACAATTTGTATTATTTATATCAGTAAATATTGAAAAATAAATATAAATTTTTGGATTTAAAGTAACTTAATTTGAAAAGAGCTGAGCTGTTCTAATGACTGAAAATTATAAAAATTATCATTGAACATAGAGAACATTATATGTTAGAAATTTTTCACAAGCAGAACCACGGGCGCAGCCTAAATTTAATTATAAAAGAATTCCAATGCATATAATTTTCGATCAAAAGAAAATTACGATATTAGTTTTAATAGATTAAGACTGCGTTGTGCAATGGTTAACATGCTGTCCGCTACTCAGGAGATCCAGGATTCAGGCCCCATCAGTTGGTTTGTCAATTATAAATTGCAATTTTATACATTGTATTTTTAAACGAAGCACGCTACTCGGTTGATACATAGTATAAAACAAGTCACTTTCCGCTGTCAGTCCCTATGTATGTCTTTAAAAGACGCATCGGATTTTGATGCGTTTTTTTTTAATAGATAGGTTGATTCACAAGGAATGTTTTCAAAAACGTGCGAAGTCGGGGTGGGTCGCTAGTTGGGGTTATTCGTTGAATATGCACTACATTTAAACTAACAATACCTTAGTGGGAAGATTCATTATTTAGTTGTTTAAATTCAAAATTTTAGATGGATTTAAAAACTCTTTCAGTAGTTGTTGTTACATTGAAATCCAGTAACAATAAACCCATGCAAAGCTAGTGAGAGTTGCTAGTAGGTTTAAATATAAAATAAAATGAATAGGAACAGGTGGAAATACACATATGTATGTACTTATGTAGACCCAATGACCTAAGGAATGACTAAATCAAATTGGTTATTGTTATTTTGGTTGTGTACATTATTGCGAGAACATAGTTTGTGTCAGAAAATCCTAATAAATTAATCTAATAAATCTAATAAATTTCCACGGATGCGTATACCCAGGTCACAGATAATAAAAGTTCACAGGTAATAACACCTGACTGATGTCACCGTACCCCTCTGATACCACTACAGCAGGTTTAGGTGTGTGTTTACTAACATTCGTGACGTATTACATGTTTACCATGCTAAAAATAGTGTCACGTCTACCTATCAGCATTTTTACTGTCACACTTGTTTTGTGCATCGGAAATGTAGTGAGTTCTTGAAGCATATTTGTTTGTTTACTGTGTAACATAACCTAAAATAGATCGCAAAAAGAACTGAAAATTTTTGTATAGTAGGTAAGTAGCAATATAAAGGATATACCTATCTACTAGATCCACTATTCAATAACATGTATGGAACTAAGTGTTTAGGATGTGTTCATTTCAATACGTTCATAACGTAAGATATTGTAATGTAAAATCAGTCGATCAACGACCTAATTGCAAAGTTCGTAAAGACGATAGTCCTAAACTTGTAGAATTATACAAGTCATGGTCGCAAATATCCATGCCAAGTGCGAGGAATTGTTGTGTAGTGTTTTCTGTTTTTTTTATCGCGTTCGAATGTAGCAGTAATTATTCGATTTAACAGCAATATTTGGTACGTGTAGATCAATTAGACTCTGTCCTGTAGACTGTACAATAAGAGATGACTAAACCACAGATAATATAATACTAGCGTAACTAAACTAAATATTCAAATAAATAGTTTTATAGTGACAAATCATAAAGAAAGAATTAGCCCCAAAGTGAGTTCGAGATTTGTGTTATGGACTTTAAACATAAAGATAGATACTATATTTGAGCAGGGATCGAATCCGAGACCTCTTGAGTAGCTGACAGACTTGTTAACCATTGCGCCATGGAGATCGTTACGTAGTTTTGTTAATGAATTGGTGTCTTTAGTGTTGTATCAATGTCCTATTATGTGATGTTTGATAAACACATAATAGGATAGTCGTGCATTATCGACGTCGCGAGTCGGGTGTTTGTTTCACACAATATTGATTTTTAATCGATTTGATTGGAAAGGTGTTTAACGAACTAAAAAGGTGGGTTTTCAAATTCATAAATAATTACTGATTTACATTATTTCCATTAAAATATTTAAATAACACTTTGAAAATTTTGATGGAATCTAATAATACCCACCAATAAAAACGAATAATTCACATGTAATTATTTTAAAAGAAAATTGGTTTCCAATATGTTTTACCAATAAGTAATCTACTAACTTTAATAAATTAAGAACATAATGTTTTTAATTAATTGTTAATTAATTTTATTTAATAATTAAAATTTTACAATTTATCATGCGGATGTAACATACGATTAAAGTAGTTAGATATTTATACATAATATAGGTACTCGTTGGTATTTTAATAAAATATAGACTTACTCATAATATATTTTTTAGCTCCTATATGTAAGTCAGCCTTTATAATATTAGATAGCTAGCTTTTGACCGCGGCTTCGCCCGCGTCACATAAATAAAGTTTATCTCCACATCAAAACGGAGCAACGGATTAGCCGTTGCTCCGTTTTGATGTGAAAGATGGACAAACAAAAACACTCACATGTATAATATTAATATATATGTATATATAGGTGAGTAAGTAATATATATGGATTTAATTCGATTCCTCCTCATATGACGGCGTGAGTGAGCGAGTCTGATGGAAATCCAAAAATTTTACATTTATTCGGGAGTTGTTAGGATAATACTTAGTAATAATACTTTATAAAGATTAAGATCACTTCATTAAATTTTTTATCGTTCATAATTAATGATAAAGAATAATGTAATTATTATAGTGTTGGCAAAATTGGGAGGTGTTAGAGCCGGGTTGAGCTATTCTGAATCCCCTGCAAACCGAAAGAATTCGCAACTTTGCGATTTGCGATCTTTAGATCAAAATAAAGGGGCCCAAGTGTACCTCTCAGAGCATTATTGAAGAAGTAACATATTATCTTATGTTTTATTTTTAAAACTGATTTAATTGTGAATGTATTAACGGTAAAAATAAATATATCATATCTCCCTATTAACACGATGACGGGGTTGCGTCATGCCAAAATACAGCAAATGGGTATTGTTTTCAATGTTTTTATTTATGTTATTTCTAAATCCCTTTGTTTTTTACAATAACATTTAATTTTCAATTGTATTTCTATCTACACTAATATTATAAAGAGATACAATTCCTAGTTTTGTATGTTTGTTTGTAGAGAATAATCTTCGGAATTACTGGTCCGATTTTGATTAAATTTGGTATGAAGTCAGTTTAAAATGTATTTTATCCAAGAAGGAATATTAAAATGAAACAAATTTAACGGATTTTATCGCGGTTTAATCACTACGAAAAGTCTCGTGAAAATGGAGGCTGAAAAGTATCCGAAACGTCGAAGCTCAATAAATAGTTACACATAAAGAAAACCGTTAATAAAAGTCCTTTGTGTGTAGTGATTAAACCGCGATAAAATCCGTTAAATTTGTTTCATTGTAATGTCTAATATTCGNNTCGCGTAAACTTAAGAAATACATAATTACAAGAAGGAATATATAATATGCACCTAAAAATATTTCCATTTATGTATTTTTTTCAGATAGGTTACAATGAAGGAATTAGCAATTTGTTTAATGTTATGTCTGGTGGCCCTGCCAAGCAATGGGATTCCCCGGACGGGGTACCGACCTAAGTACAACTCTATGGCCGACCAGGGATACTGGGAATCTGCCATACCGGACCCACCGGACCATACCAAGCTTATTTCTATGGCTAGATACGTGCTGCATAACACAAGTAAGATATATACTATCTGTACTAAATTATAAAGAGGTAAATTTTGCAACTTTGTTTTTTTCGAAGGGCTATCTTCGGAAATACTAAACCGATCATGAAAATTATTTCCCAATCAAAGCTACACTATTCCAGGAGTGCTATAGGCCATATTGCTATAGGCTCAAAGAAAGCAGAAAAAAATCATTGTGATATTGTGGAATTTGGTTACAGATTGGGCGTCCGTAGCCAATATATCGACTCAGGCTTCTATCCGGGGTTTCCCCTTCACAAACGTAAAATCCATCGTCGACGGCCCCATTCATAACTCCACGGGTATACCTTACTTCTACATGTCTCCTTTGGACTTCACCGCTAAGGATCTCATGGTAAAACATTTCTTAAAGTATACCTACTAAGTTATAATACGATAGAAATAGACAAAACACAATTTTACTATTTAACCGACTTCATTTAAATACTAGATAGGTAAATAATTAGATTAAGTACCTATGGATAGTATGGATGTGATTATAATGTCTGTTGTCTATGATTGTCACAAAACAGAATACGTTAAAAAAATATATTTTTTTTTACAGAAAAATAGCCGAGCTACCGTCCTGGTTTCCCTGCAACAGCTGGACTACTGCATGAAGATGGATTTAGACCCCGAAGACCCGCGCTGTACACGACTTATGTTGAGTGGCATAATGAAGAAAGTAAGTTTATTAGAACAGTTTTTGCCCGCGGTTTTATTCAGATCAATTTTCTTTTCCCGCAGGAACCATGTTGTCCGATATCCTAAAATATACTTATCTAAACTTATTGGGAATTTAACGAAGAAAAATCTCACATACTTAAAAAGATTTTTATCTTTTCAAAATATTAACATCCATACTAAAATGTGTGTTTGTTTGTTTGACCCTCTTTCACGTCAATACGAAGCAACGGATTACTGTGATTTTTTATGTGGAGATAGTTGAAAGGCTGGAGAGTGACATAGGGTACATACTGTTTTTCCCTTTCTATTGCCTCACTCCGCGAATTTGATGCGAGTGAAGGCGCTCGCAAGAGCTAGTATCTTGATATTTTGGAAAGATAAAAATCTTTTTAAGATTGTGAGTCTGTGTGTGACCCAAAACTATTGCTTTTTACTTAACTTGAGTGTAATCGGTTTCTTTGAACTACTTCTTGATTTAATGGCCAATATTTTTGTGGAAGGCTGTATGTTCATACTAAAATTCATTCGAAAATGAAACCGCAGGTCACAGCTAGTAATAATAACATATGTTCCAGATCAAGCCAGGCACTCCGGAGTACAAGTTTGCGAAAGCTGCCTTGTTCTCAAGACACCCAGCGATGGCCAAATATCCCCCAGGTACTATTTAAGACTTATCAATATTTTTTTTCATAGGCAATTAATTATATAATCTTTACCTTGAAGCACTAATCAAATTATCTTTCCCTCGCTTTGATTGGCCTTAAAATGATTTTTATCTTTGACTAGCTAATGCCCGCGACTTCGTCCCACCAATGGATAGTATAATATCTTGTCAGCCCCTTGCTCGGTTACAATAAATTATATGCCTCGGGAACCGTACATTTTTCCGGGATAAAAAGTAGCCTATCTTTAAATGTAGGTCATAGTCTATCGCCGTGCCAAATTTCATCCAGATCTGTTCGGTAGTTTTTGTGTGATGCGCTACAAACATACAGACAGATAAAAATTCTAAAAACAGTCGTATTGGCTACTAAGATCCTATTAAGAGCCCCTAAACATGTTTTTCTTAAATGTCACCCATGTACAGACATAGCTCGGTTACAATTTTATTATATGTATAGATTATTTTTAACTTATTATACAGATATTTATTATTTTCACTGGCTTGATGAAATTTCCACTGAAATTCATTTACAGGAACGAAACTGAGGTGCACACTATTATGCATTTAGCGATAGATTATCGTCTTAATACCGTATTAATTAGGGTCAGGGGTCGAACTATAAGTAAGCGATTGTTTTGAACTTAGAGCATTTAGGTTAAATGCTCTAAGGAACTCGTAAATAATCAGTAATCGTCGCGTGTCTGTATATTTTATCAGTTGTATTGCACAACATATTGTTATTCAAAGACATATTTGTCATTTTTCAGTATGGTATCAGATTCGTATTTGGGATATGTTAAATTTGATTAATTTCTTGTTATCGTTCCCAATTCAACTTTGCCGTAATATTGTTACGAAACGAACTCCTAGTAACAGTAGTACCTATACATAGTGTCTTTATTATAAGCTCAATTTTTTATACATCTTATGTCGTTTTAAATTTCTTTGTAACGTTAGTTCCACTCGCGGTATTCGCAGTAAAGTTTCCTTGAGGTTTCTTGGGTTTCCTATTTCTGAATATAAATTTTTCTCTAATTCTTTTTCTGTTCAAGCTGTCTTGTTATTCCCATGACAACGGGAGTAAAGCGAGTAAAACCGCGCAGCGGTCTCTAGTTAGTAATATACGGGCTCTGCAATCGTCGTTATATTCTGTTTAGTTTTTTTTTTAATGTCTGAGAGATGCAAACGAGCACCTATTACAGACTATTGGTACTTACTAGCTATAGCCCGCGGCTTCGCTCGCCTCAATTTTTGGAGGGAATAGAAAGAGACAAAAAGAAGTCTCATGTCACTCTCTAGCCGTACAACTATAATACCACTTAAAAAAATCACACTAATCCGTTGCTCTGCTTTGACGGACAAACAAACAAACGCACTTTCCCATATATAATTTTAATATTATTGTATGGAAGTATGGATTTTGAAGACACAATAAGTAAAATACAATTAACATTTACAGATCACCACTGGTTCGTGGCCAAGTTGAAAATCGCCCAAATCGCAATGATTGATTGGTTCGGAGGAGCCAAATATATTCCAGTCAAAGATTACCTAGCTTATAACTACAGCGATATATTTCGCACAAAAAGAAATGGCGCCACAGATTTTTAACTATAAAACTAAAATGGATTAGATTATAATTAAAAGCGAAGACTAATTTATTTTCTTAAGTTTACGCGAATATTAGACATTGAAATGAAACAAATTTAACGGATTTTATCGCGGTTTAATCGTTTTCCCTTTCAATTGAATTTTTCTTAGACGTAACAGTGTTTACAAGAGAATTTATCAATGTAATAACTTTTCCGTGTAATATAATAGCTTTTTCTTATTGGGACTCTTTTTTTTTGTCAATTGTCAATAGTAGTAGTTAGTGGCGTACACATTTTTAAATCTGTAGTACCAAACACTTGTTAATTTAAAGTTTAAATACTATTGTGGATATACATAGTTAGTTTATTAATAATGAAATTTAGTGCTGTGATGGGTCTGATGCAAGCTAGATTAATTTTAATTGGCCTGTATTCAGTATATTAAAATAGTCTTCTTGGTTTTATCAAATCGTATAAGAGTTTCAGTGCCTACAACTAGGTACATGATAAAATGTTATAAGTATAATGTAGGTGATATATTTTGTACTGTATTTTTGTAAAAAATAAAAATATATAATATATAGCTATACATATTTTATTTCAGTATATTCCAGGTACACATTTTATTATGGAACAAAAGTATAAATAGAGTAGCACCATTTAAATTAATTTATAAATTTAAAAGACTGGTTTACAATGTAGTCAAATAAAATAAAAGACCGAAAACTTAAAATTAAAACTTCTTCTTATAATTATTATGTTAAAATACTTTTAAAAACATGGTAAAATGAAGAATGTTCGTTAATATAGTATCGTTAAATATAATTATATGAACTATCACTGATCTAGTCAGTGAAAACCAAAATAATTGGATATTCCGTGACATACACATTTGGCAGAAATCTAAAAAAAGTCAAATACCTACATATATACAAATATCAACTCTATTACAAAAGAAACAAAAACTATAGTAAATACGACTTTACATTTATATTTAACATTTTCATCATTGCTATATGGTAATTTATCAACCAATCACAACACACGTTACAATGTAAGATTTAATTTAAAAATGTAACTTAATTTCATCTAATTAATATCCCATGATCTACTGGTAAAGATGATGGCCTTATGACCCATAGGTCGTGGGTCCGAATCCCACTGGAAAGCAACTTCACAAATTGTTTTTATTCTGGTTAATATATTGCAACCTCAAATCACTTCATTATACAGAATGCAAGAGATTATTCTGTACTTTGAAAGACACATTTAAAGTTTAGCTTGTTGCCCCAAATGCCACCTAGTATTTGTTTTTATATACTTTCCTAGGATGGGTTGCGACTGTTGGTCAGACGGTAGTCGCTCTGTAT
>JADGIL010000761.1:0-10213 GCA_020352625.1 Cactoblastis cactorum
TCCGGTGAGTGGGAGAGCCGGATCGCTTATCAATGAGCAGACTTCAACTAGTCTCGTTAGTTTGGCATGGTTTCAACTTACACACATAATGAATAATTTTCTAATACACGATTCTGGAAATGAAACTTTTTCGAAATAATCATAGTAGTCATCTTTTTTGCAGTAAAGTCTCACATCACAGTCGATCTCGTGTTTTGATGTCGTTTAATTTTATTTAGTCCTTAAATAACCCCTTATCCCTAGGTCGAATAGTTTTATCTCGGACTACAAAATAGTAGTTTATGTACCTATATCAAAACGATCATATCAAAACGCTATGTATGGGCGGGAAAGTGTTCAATTCAGTGCCTAAAAAGTTTAGAAAATAACTAAACATACTGATATATTATAACTAAATGGACTTCTTTATCTCTTAGATTTATTATTGATTGTGATTTGATTGATTTTAAATGTGGCATAATATTGATTTTAATTTGTTAAAAGTGACTACTATTAATTTAAATAATTGTTGACTTTGTTTAGGCAAATATGATGAATACAAAATCAAATAAGTACTCGTTTGTTCAAATAAAGATTTGAACACATTCAGTTTTGATTTTATTCACGTTGATAACAGACGGACGGACAGCGAATTTACCGTTTGTGTACGTAACACTAAAAATGCACAATGCATCTAGGTTTAAATTGTGAACTGTTATCATCATTGATGATTTAAGTCATTAACATGTATTTTTTACACCCAACGCAAATAGAGGAGGTGTAATAAGTTTGACGTGGGTGTGTGTGTGTGTGTGTGTGTCAGTTTGTTTGTATTATCATAGCTCCCAAACGGGCGAATCGATTTGGATATTTTTTTTTTTTTGTTGAGATATTGTTTATGTGATAATTATAAACTGAAATAATTAATTGTATAAAAATTACTGTAAGTTTTTTTTTATTAATAAGTAAAACTAATAATTATTATTTTATGCTTTTTAGTTCTTGTGTACAATCGGCACATTTGAAGTCGTTTTTTTAACGTTTAATATTTTGATTCGATTTTACCATATAATTAAAATATATACAAATAAGGAAAATGAACAAAACAATATAACAAGAGCCAAGATAAATGTTCCAAGAAAATACTTGATATCGAACCGAATGAATACTAAATAACCATATATTTACTTAATATGAAGTGTCTATCTCACACACACGACAGTATGCAAGTATTTTTCTAAAATGTGTGAGTGAGTGTATTAATTAACAAATTTAACGTCCACTGGTTCCCAAAGTTACAGAACTCTGACTGCAGTAATTTTTTGTCTGTTTTTTTACAAAGAGTTTTTTTAAGAGCAGCAATAAAGATCACACGACAAGAAGAGAAAGCTGGAGAGATTTGGGCATAGACAGAGATGATTAGAATTTGCTTGACCAAGCCGTGACCTATTAAGGCCTTACATAATTACATAATAGCTCAGGCACCATTATTAATATTGTATAGATCAGGAATTTGACCGGAACATGTTACACACACATCCGGTCTCATTCAGAAAAGAGACAACTCATAGGCCGTACGGCCATACGTTTTAAGTAGGCTAGTGATTAAGTTAATTTTAACTTAATTTTAAGTAGTCATAAGAGTTTACACGTGTTTTAACTTAAATTCTTAGAATATTTTCCTACTTCGCTAAAATGGTGCGTCCACGCGCGAACTAAAAGCAAGTCAATTCCACGCCTATTGGGGAAAACGCGCGGTGCGGGAGGGGCGGTTACTTATGTAAATAATAGACTCGATTCTATTCTGCTTATCCACTAAATCGTTTACTTAGCACTTTAAGTAAACGATTAGCAAGCTTATATTACTTAGCAAGTTAAAATTAACTTAAAATGTAATTACCATTACGCAGTAATTATACTGCGTCACTTAATACGTGTAAAAGGCCTATCAGTTGCTGACACGACTTATCGAATCCGTAGACTATTTTTGTACAGATATATTTTTTAAGGTATTTATTTATTACAGGTTGAGAAATGCCGGAGCAACATTATTGCATAAAGGGCCGTGCAACAGTATATCATCATGAAAATAAAAGCTAAAATGTAAACTTTAATCATCATCATCATCATCATCATCATCTGCCTGCCCTGCTCCCATATTATTTGGGGTCGGCGCAGTATGTCATATTTTTCCATACTCTTCTGTCACTCGTCAAAAGGTCATTCACACCTTTTATGTAAACTTGTAACATTTTATTTCTTCTCTTCTTCTATCGAAACTTATTATTATATAAATTTAAAATTTCGAAATGTTATATCTCCTTTAAAAGCTAAATGTATATTTTTAATATATCACAATTTTAACAAATGTTAAATAAATGATAAATAAATAACACTTTAATTGCTTATACAATTAATGTTCATTTAAAAAATTTGGAGCGAGTCATAGCGCTCGGCGGAGATCAGTATATGTAAATGTATTTTGATATTATTTATGTTCATGTTTCTCTATATATTTACAGAAAAGCATATCTCATTGTTCTGTAGTTAGCTAGGATTGGGCTCGTAATAAATACACGTTGGAAGTATGCAATTATGTGGTTTCATTTTTTTTCGTGTTACCCTAATTTCAATTATTTTTAGTTACCTAATTTGAAATACTTAATACATTTGAATCTGATCAGCTTGACAGGGATGGTCTGCTTGTTCAGCCGCTTACAGGCCGTGAACAGGTGACATCCACCGAAGCTGTAGAAGTAGTTCCCGCCTTCCGACCCCACGATCCAGAGCACGTCTATTGGAGGCACGACACGCCGGATTTTTCTTCTTTCTAAAATGACTGCAAACAATCTAAATCCAAAAACGACATAAGAGTTTTCCTCGCTTATATTTATTAACCATTTAAATATATAGACAAATCATACAGATTGAGTAAGCCCCTAAGTAAGTTCGAGACTTGTGCTATGCTTGTGCTCAACGATACTATATTTTATAACAAATATGAGCAACACATCCAAGACCCAAGTCAATCAGAAAAAGATCCATCTTGGCCAAATCGAGGTTAGAACCCGGGGCCGAACCTAATAAGTAGCGTATAAGTAAGTTAATTAATTATATACGACATAGAAGTGAAGTAGGTCATTTTATTAACATAAATGTTGATATATAGAGACACTGAAAACTGTGGAAAACTGTTGCCCGTGCCAGACAACCTTTATAAAACGACTATAGCATATTTGTACGATTAATATATCAGTTTTTTTTTATGTCAGAGGGAGGCAAACGAGCAGTCAGTTCACGNNATGACGGCCATAACCGCCATTCAGGCGTCGGTCTTCTGTGGGAGTGTGGTACTTCCCCGGACGAGCCGACCCATTCGTGCTACAGGCTAAAAAGAAGCCTGTAGCTGTTTCTTTAGAAGCAACAATTATATATATATTCAAACATATATTAAATGGATTTTATACCACACTAGCCGACTAATGGCCGCTTCGTTGGACTAAAATATAGCCTATAGCACTCCTAAATATCGTAGTTTTACGATTGTGAAAGAATTTCCATGATCGGTTAGCCCTTACAAACATAATTACAAACTTTACCTCTTTATAATATTACTATCATAGGTACTTACTACACCATACTTGAGGTCAAAACGCGGGAATACCAGTCTACTGTTGTTTTATAACACAGAGTTTTCCTGTTCACTTGAATATAAAGCCATCGAAGATCTATTTCCAATTCAGTTTCTTTTACGTTTCACTTATTTAATATTTATAAGTTTCCTATGACAAAAATATAGGCACCCTGTCTTAAAATTGGGGGAAAAAATATTTCCTTGTTTTACTTCTAGTTTATTCTTTTGTACATATTCTTGTGACCATTGTACAAATCTCCAAATAAGAAGTTTCTACCAAGTCACCCTCCGGGTGTTGCAGGTGTCTATGGGCGGCGGTGATCACTTAACATCACGGGACCCGCCTGCTCGTTTGCCTCTCTCTATCATAAAAAAGTTATTAAAAACCACTCTTTTCAATATATATTATGGTCACTGAAACATAATTATAACTTGCTTTTATTATATTCTATTTGACTGGTATACCTTGTATAGAAATGTCTTTACATCATGTATCAGGGTTCTTCCAACTTGTGTTTCTTTAGGGGTAAAAAGGGGTCGAAAAGAACCAAGTCAACAAAGTTATCGTCACAGAACTGAAACCAAAATAGCTATGAACTATAGGACTAACGCCCAACGAAGTGGGCTTGGGAAGCTAGTTATATATAGAAAAGAAAATACTATGGATAAAAATAATTAATGGATTAATAAATTCTTGCATAATAGGGTCCAAAACTGCTCAAGTTTATTTCAGCATTTCTTCGCAGCAGTGGTCGTTACGAAATGCTGGTAGTCTGTAGCTTGTTCGAGATACAAATGTTTAAATATCTTGACATTGAAGTGACTTTTAAAGTCGTAATTTCTAATTAAATATATTTTGACTTGATTTAATTTTTCATAAATTTTACCGAAATTCTCTCCATCAGTGCTATTTTTTTGCGTTCCAGCATTATCACTGCTGCTTCTGCTAGGCTCTCTGGTCCACGAGGCCACAACGAACATCATCTGCACCGCCAACTACAGCCCGGTTTGCGCCACCAATGGACGAACGTATAGCAACCTCTGCTTGTAAGTTATTAGTGACTTACCTATCCGTTCAGGTGGCGTGTCAACGCGTAACTACTGTAGTCAATGTTCTATATAAAACTAACGCCATATTGTAAGTTAGGCCTTCTAAGATACAGCTGTAAAAACCGCGTCAAATTCCATACAATAGTTTTTGCATGGTGAGCGTACAAACATACAGACAGACAATAATCTCTTTGACCTATCGTAAACATATCCTCATATTTTTTCCCTCAATAGCTTCCCCATTGCTCATTTACAGTTTTGTACTAGTTAATGCCCGCGACTTCGTCCGACTACTGGATACTCTAATATCTTGTCAGCCCCTTGCTCGGTTACAATAAATTATATTCCTCGGGAACCGTACATTTTTCCGGGATAAAATAGTAGCCTATCTAACTAAGTCATAGTCCATCGCTGTGCCAAATTTCATCCAGATCTGTTCGGTAGTTTTTGTGTGATGCGCGTATAAACATACAGACAAATAAAAATTATAAAAACAATCGTTTTGGCTTCTACAGGTCCTATAAGTCCCTATTTTTTTTTTCTTAAATTTCTCCCATGCACAGACATAGCTCAGTTACAATTTTATTATACATATGTATAGATGTATAAATAAATAGCACATATAAGAAAAAATGATTAGTTTTTAGCTATTAACTTAATCGATTTTTTAAATATTGTAAAGCGAAGCGACTGGCGCATTGTACACGTGTTTCTTTCGATCCCAATTCTTCATGCAAATACTTAAAGCACTTTTTGTGTAATAAAAATTATTTTATTTACAGATTGAGGGGCAGTGGAGCGAAGTTAGCACACAGAGGCAAATGTAGAGGCCGAAATTAGAAGAAAATGTCAAAAAAATATATACTTTACTAAAAAGTAGACTAGAGGCAGGCTTATTTATTTTAATAAAATCAAAATGTTTTTTATTCAAGTAGTAGGCCATATGTTACCGCTTTTGAATCGTCATTTTGCAATCTCTATTAATTGCAAAGCTACAAACTACCAGCATTTCGGAACGACCACTACAGAATATAACAAAGTATGTAGGTACGTATGTATATATAAAGACAGCTTTTTCACTACTACTTTTATACAATTGTTTTTACACAAGTAAGTAATGTTTGTTTTATTATAATTGTGTATTCCAAGGTTTCAGTATTCAGCTTGTTAACCAGATGTATGTACACATGTACATAAAGATAAAACGTAATATCAAGTTTGTATTAATCGCGGAAAATTTATTACACATGTTTTAATGATACACGTGTTTTTTAGGGTTCCGTAGCGAAAATGGCAAAAACATTTTATCCAAGCAGTCATTTTATTCGGAGACTAGCATACTATAATGCTTTAATTTGGAATGTAGATGTATTCAATAAACCGATACAAAATTATGCGCAGAATTTTTTTTTATGACTGAGGGAGGCAAACGAGCAGCCGGGTCACGTGATGTTATACCGCCGCCCATAGACATTAAAAATTAGAAAATAAAACTATTATATATAAGTATAAAGGATACTCCACACATGTGGCATGATTTTTTTTCTATTAAATAATTGGGTGTATTACAATAAAAACTTTTAACGAATATTGGTTTGAGTAAATGCAAATCAAACTCAAATCAAGTAGTATACGAGTTATGGGACAATGTCGATATTTTTACTTGGTGTGAACTAAATAGAATCTGTCGAACAAACGTTTTTTTTTTGGTTAATAGAATGTTTCACCTTCGTACGCGAATCAGACGATGGCAGTTTATTTCAACTTTGACATTGGCAAAATCATTCGGCTTATGGAAGCCTTTATGAGGGTGGTCAGTAATTTCCATGGACCTCCGGCCCTCTCACTCACCGAAAGAAGCATAGAAGCAGTAAATTAAATTTAAAAGTGATCACCGCCGCCCATAGACACCTGCAATACCCGGGGGTCACAGAACCGTTGCCAGCTTTTATAGATGTATAGTTTATCGTACGTCGATGCATTTTTAAATTATTTGAGTCACAAAATTATAAAAAAAAAAAGCAATTATTAAATTTAACAAATATTTTTGTCTCTCTCCTAGTTCTTGGAAGATGGGGACAAGATTTAGAAGAAGTTTATTTTCTGCGTGATGTTATATGTGCATATTAAAAATAAGTTCTAGCATTAACTCCACCACATATTAAAAAAAAAATAATAACCTTGGAAACCGAATGAATAATAACCATATATAATATTTACTTAACATCAGGTGTATGGTATGTCTCACACATGAAAAGGTGTGCAAGGTATTGTTCTAAAAAGTATGTATGTGTTTGTGTGTCCATATTATTATTTCAAAATTTTTTAAGGTCCACTGGTTCCCAAATATGCGGGATTATGATTGCAGTCAGCTTTTGTATAGTTTACTGGATCGACTTGTATACTAAAATAATAATAACTAAAATAAGATGTATCCGGGAGCGGGTTTTGGCGGGAGAACTCCATTACATCAAAACTTTCCAAAGGGCCTCTACGTGTTGGACCTGTGTCCCCGCGCAAGCCTCTCAAAAGTCCGGGTCACCATGCCCGTGATTATGTTAAAAGAAACTAAAATAATAATAGTTAAGCTAAGTTTGCTAAATATGCCCTTCGAGTCTCGAGACTCTTGGCTCTATCTATCCAGTATCCATCCAACATCCCTTATGTTAACGTGATACGTGATCTGTGATAAGAGCTACAAGACACTCGGAGTAAGAGGCTGGAGATATTAAGCCAATGACAGAGACGATTGGAAAAATTTACTTGACCAGACCGAGGCCCCCACGCGGCTCCAAGCGACTCCCCAACAGCTCGCTACAAGCTGCCCTGCGTGCTTATTATCATTAATATTATGTTACTCCTTTACATAATCACGGGCATAACGATCCGGACTTTTGAGAGGCTTTCATGGAGACACATGGCCAACCACGAAGAGGCCCTTTGGAGAGTTTTGATGTTATAGAGTTCTCCCGCAAAAACTCGCTCCCGGATAAATCAATAATATTCTCATGAACAGGTTTCAGCGGGAGGCAGACGCCCCTGGCGTGATGACATTTTGCTCTTCCACCCTTCGAGCATATTATACGAATAGTTCTTGTGACTCCTGGGGTCCTGTTACCTTACCAGTGTCCACTCCGACCTTGGGCGTGGAACAGAGGCGTCCCCGGGACCAATCAGATTCGTGAGGTCGTCACTCCTCATCAACTCGTCACAAGCTGCCCTGCGGGCTTATTTTATTATAATATATGATTTTTAAAGATATACAAAAAGGAAACATTAAACAACTAGTTTAAGAACAACTGGACAACTTGAATTCACGTTTCATATACGATGTTTTCCTAGTCGAGAACATCTGTATAAATTCGCCAAGCAGCTCGTTTGACTTTTATTTAGTACCCATCTTGGACCCAGTTCACGAGTTTTCAACATTATGAAGGCCTTGTTCGGTAAGTATTCAAAAATTATTCTGCGGTCTTACTGTTGGAAATTTGTAACTTAGAAATAGAAATAATGGCAAGTTAGTGTAGTAAACATACAAATTTGTAACTTTAATAGAGTTCCGTATTCGAAGGATAAAACGAGACCCTACCTATTACTAAAACTCAGCTACTAAGACGGACGGTACCTCTTTCTCTTCATACGTCTATCACCAGGCTATCTCTTATGAACCGTGATAGCTAGTTATTAAAATGTTCACTCAATTTTTGATATACGTATTAATTACATTAAAATCTTTTGGTTCTCTGAAACAGCTCTAGCAATTTTTCTATGGATAATGTCGATTTCTCCAGTAATCATGTTCCTGTTGCTGGCCAGCTGCCAGGTGATGGTCGTCGCTGGCCAGTATAATCCTGACTGCCCGGACGAGTACAAGCCTGTCTGCGCTACTAACGGCAAGACTTATTCCAACTTGTGCAAGTAATGTCCATATAACAACAAACCCACTTTTATACTTTGGCTAAAAAGTATGTTTGTTTAAACTCGTTTAGTCTTTGAAGCTTCTGGTTATCGTTTAGTCTTTAAATATCTGTTATCCGAGCTTGACCGTCAGAACAAAACCCGAGCTCTACTTCATAAATTAGATGATTTGATGAGGTTTCTGGTTCAGACAGAGCGACTACCGTCTGCCTCTGCAACTCAAACGGATGCCAAGCAACAAACCAGAATTAATCCTTTTAAAAAATGCTAGATGTCGTTTGAATCCCACAGTCTTCCGAAGCACGGAGTGGAATCATATTTATTTTCGGATAATCAAGCGACTATGTTATATCCTAACCAGACTGGAAGTGATTGCATTATTATATTTTTACTGCGATTCTAAATGAAGCACGTTCCGGACACATCCCAGCCACTGTCCTGATGTGCCCTTGTTTATTTACAGGTTGAGACTTACAAGAGCAAAATTCTTCCATAAAGGATTCGAAAACGAGATTCAAAAACTGTTTGATTAAAAACGGTGCTTTTATAAAAGCGATCTAATCTAATTGAATCGATTAATATTGGGGTTGGGGTATATATTTAATCCCTACTTCAGTTATTAATTTTATATATATATATATATATATATAATATATATATATATATATGTATATATAAAATCCTATTTAGTCTAAAGTTGTTTTGTGTATACAAATTAAGTTTATAATTAAATCATTATACCGCATCTTTTGTAAAATGTTTGTTTCTCATATCTTACGGAAACATTTACATATATTTACTTAATCATACTAAAAAAATACAAAGAAAACAAACTTACCTCTTTGGTTTCCTCTCCTCATCGAGCTGTGGTATGAACGGCCTGATGATGACACATCTCTCTAGGGCACATCGTAGATCTCCTCCTTGTTCTTGACCCTCAGGCCACGCTTAGCAAAATGGTGGGACTATTGGTGGAATGGATATTCACAAATAGTGACAGGTTGCTAGCCCATCGCCAATAAGTATTCCTGTATCAAGCCCTTCCCTTGAAATACTTTTACAATCTGCGCGGGAGAAGTAGCAGCTGATACATTCTATATTTTTCTTTTGCTCCCAGACCAGCATGGAAGCAATAATAAATAATTATGTAACTTATTACCACACTGTGGAACGAACTGCCTGCAGCGGTATTCCCGGACCAATACGACATCGGAACCTTCAAGAAAAGAGCGTATAAATCCCTTAAAGGCCGGCAACGCTCATATGTCCCCCCGGGTGTTGCAAGTGTCTATGGGCGGCGGTGATTACTTAAGTAATCACCGCCGCCTATAAGCCCACCTTCTAAAGATACCATGAAGTTGTTATGCGGTGTGTAGATAAGTCGTCTATGACATAAATAAAACTACGTTTAAAAAAACCGACTTCAAATGTGCATATTGTACACAAGAACTAAAAATAATAAAATAATAATAATTAGCGTTATTTTCAAACAGTGCGTAAGTAATTGCTATATACAAACTCTATATTTTATCACTGCTTGAAGTCGCACACGCACATTTGAAGTCGGTTTTTTTAAACGTAGTTTTATTTATTTTTCACTTTTTAGTGTAATATAAATAATTGGTTTTCATT
>JADGIL010000764.1:0-15033 GCA_020352625.1 Cactoblastis cactorum
AAAACCCAAAACGATTGTTTTTAGAATTTTTGTCTGTCTGTCTGTATGTTTGTACGCGCATCACACAAAAACTACCAAACAGATCTGGATGAAATTTAGCACAGCGATGGACTATGACCTAGATTAAAAGATAAGCTACTTTTTATCTTGGAAAAATGTACGGTTCCCGAGGGATATAATTTATTGTAACCGAGCAAGGGGCTGACAAGATATTATAGTATCCATTGGTCGGACGAAGTCGTGAGCATTAGCTAGTATAAGTATAAATATTGTATTGATTCTTAACTGTTAAATATTCAGTAACAAGCAAATTACATATTATAAGTATGTAAATAAACTAAGGGGTCTTTTTATTATA
Organism: Cactoblastis cactorum; assembly: GCA_020352625.1. Taxonomy (NCBI): domain Eukaryota; kingdom Metazoa; phylum Arthropoda; class Insecta; order Lepidoptera; family Pyralidae; genus Cactoblastis; species Cactoblastis cactorum. The sequence continues at coordinate 359 of JADGIL010000764.1, forward strand.
TAAAGAAATAACGTTCGTTGGTAAATAATATTGATATAATAAAATATGACGATTACATAAAATTTTGTCTGTTTCGTATTGTTCCGGATTACGGGAATGTAATCGCGAATGTCATAAAAGAACAATTTGCCTTCGTTAAAAAGGCGAATTGTGGAACGCGAAAACAAAATAAAAACAACGGAAAGAGTAAAACAAACTCGTTTACAAAGCAAATTGTAATTTTTATATCAGACCGCAGTTTGTAAATACTCTTTGTAAATTGTGTTTATCTTCGCTCCGACCGTCCCGAAAATGGAAGATTCGCTAACATTCTATATAATTAAATTTCGCCTTTGACATTTAGACTTTATTTTGCTAGTCCCGATTTCTCTAGGAATAGCAAAGTGAAGCTCAAGAAACGATTCTAAGAATACAATTAGACCCTTTGTAAAAGTTGTCATGGAGTATAAAACACATAAAGAGTGTTTTTTTTATGAAAGAGGGAGGCAAAAGAGTAGCCGGTTCACGTGATGTTAAGTGATCACCACCTCCCATAGACACCTGCAACACCCGCGGGGTCACAGAAGCGTTGCCGGCCTTTAAAAAGACATCCCCAAATAGTGAGGGGGAAAGTTGGTCCTCCGGCTCTCCTACTCACCGGACGGAGCATGGCGGCTGATAGCCGCCATTCAGGCGTCAGTCTTCTGTAGAAAAAAATATTCGCGAAACTTCTCAAATTTAGTATTGAGGATTTATATATACTTCTGTTTATTCACAAAATGGTATGTAATCTTTATTCATTACAAAAGCAAAGACGGGTAAGTTATTCATACTTTCTAATTAATCGAACATAAAAAAAAATCTGTGAGAATGGCCGCTTATTATCAGCTAAGTCATTCTTACTAAAATTACAAATGCAAAGGTTTGTATTTTCTATTCTTACTCTTTCATGCAAAAACTACTTAACTGTTTTAGATGAAACTTTACAATAATACAATGAAGAACGTGTTACTCGACATTCTCATTCTTCATTCATTCACAGCAGAATAAAACTAAAGCAATAATGAATGAAGATTTTTTTTAAGTTGCAGATCACGCGGGCATAATGAATAACATAGAAATTTATTGATATATACCTAAATCACAAGTACAGAAATAAAAACAAGGGAAACAAATGATCATTTTGTGACCCAATATCAAAAGACTAGTAATTTTATACAATGAAAATATATTCTGCTGTTTTATATAGGTAATTATAATAGATAACAAAAATTTAAAGTAAAAACTTTTTTAAAAACAAGCCTTTAGAACGACGTCCTTTGATTTTCTTATTATTCACTGCAAGCCCTTTCTTTTGATACCCATATTGTAGAAGTGCTTTAACATTGATTGGACCGCCATATTGGATGTTCCGCCATGTTGGATTTAGTATGACGTAACCTAAAACTATGCATTGTCATCCAAACCAGCTCAATGGGTTGAAGTTAAATGTTTGAAAATTGAGTTGCAATTCTCACATTCCACAAGAAAACGACATACATACATACATTGCAAGCTAAATAAAAGCTTGTAGTAAAAAATATCACTTCGTGTACGAAATATTATGCACGCAGTCCGTCCATAAATTCAGTTAATTAAATAAGCCCTATTACGACGCACAGAGCGCTTAATATGCAAAATTTAGATTAACATAGCTCGAACTAAATTATTTAGCGCCTCGTAAATGATCCAAACGGCGACGCGGTGTGAAACCTACTGTCATACTTGTGGCAACTTTAGCACTCCGACCAAAAACAATCCACCATTAAACTTTACGAGTGCGAAACTTTTTAATAAATCTATCCATCCGTACACGACGACATTACGTGCAGACCTAAACGACAATGGAGACGCCATTTGGAAGCTATTCCTTCATCTATCAGAGTGACACGCAATCAAACAATACAATAAAAGTTCTCTTCCGAAAAATACTTGAAAATAATTTCCCCATTTAAATTCAGAGGGGGAGGAGGGCTCTCGACAAAGGTTTTCTGGGAGGTAACGAGTATTCAGTATTGTGTGTAGGAAGGACCTTAGCAACTTTAAAAGAAGAAGCATTAGTTAAAACAAACTTTACGAAACAAACTTTGAGAATTACGCATGGATGTTACTTAAATAATTCGCGCAATTTATGGCGAAATATGTTCAATTAAAAATGTAGGTATAAACTACAAATACAGTGTCATGTCTTTGTTCATAACGAGGTAGACAGAGACAAGAATCGTGAGATAAGAAGCCATCACTTAGCTAAACGTTGGGCTTGTTGGCCAGAAGCGGAGATTCAGGTATTACAAGTTACGAGCTCTTTGCCTATTAGAAAAATCCCTCCTGTTAAGCCCTTGATCAACTTTTACAATCTNNCAATCTGCGCGGGAAAACAAGTAGCCGGCGCACCTTTACCTTTTTCTTTCATTCCCAGAGCAACATGGATGTATCTTTTAAATAATAACTGCCCAATGATCATCACAAAGACAGATTTTATTTTACGTTGGTAAAACTTTGAGGTAAAACTTGGTAAATATTGTATACAAACGTATGCAAGTCGAATCTCGAAGCTTCTTTTTTAAATGCTAACTTGCTTAGGTAAGTTGACATTTAAAAAAAAAATAACATTTATTACTTTAGAACGTAACTTTTTGTCTCCAAAGTCCTAGATCATGTTATACTGAAGCGTCGAGCATATTTCAAACTGGGAAGTATGTCAAAATTCTCCACCTAGTCGTTATTCACCCAAGGAACTGACGCCATGTAGCTAAGTTAGTAAGTTACTTAAAACTTAAGGCACTAAATTCAGTCTAAGCAACGTGCCAGCGTTACGTATGTGATTTTGGTATTTCAAAAAGTATGCTAAGCCTGAAGCTGTGATGTAACAGGCTTAGATTTCAGGGTTGTATGAAATTTTTTTTTTTTNNTCAGGCGTAGGTCTTTTGTGGGAGTGTGGTACTTCCCCGGACGAGCCGGCCCATTCGTGCTACAGGCTAAAAAAAAGCCTGTAACTGGCTCCACACCACTACAAGTAGTGGCTCCATACCTTTACTAGTAGTGGCTCCGTACCACTATATAATAAAATAAAAGTGATTATCTAAATTAATAGTGTGTATTAAAGTACACGTTCTAAAAGTTAATCAAGGAAAGGACTTAAAATAGGATGGATTTTTCTCATAGACGATGGACGAGCATCAAAATCTTAATTCCACCAATAACTGTTAAGCATAGCGTAAATTTTACAATTTTTAGTTATGTCTATCCCGTAAGTGATAAGGACGTAATACTCTATCTGTATAATAGTGTATCTTGTTAATATGACCCGGAAAATTTCAGTTAAAAAACAATAAGAAATGTCTGTACATATAATAAAATTGTAACTGAGCTATGTTTGTACATGAGAGATATTTAAGAAAAAAATATATAGGGGCTCTTTATAGGACCTATATAAGCCAAAGATATTGTTTTTAGATTATTTGTCTGCTGTATGTTTGTATGTGCATCACACAAAATCTAGCTAACGGATCTGGATGAAATTTGGCACAGCGATGGACTATGACCTAGAATAAAAGATAGGATATTTTTAATCCCGAAAAAATACAGGGATCCGGAGGGATATAATTTATTGTAACCGAACAATAATGTATTGCAAGTATCGTAAAATCTACGCGGATGAAGTCGTGGGCAATAGCTAATAAATAAATTATGTTTTTACAATATTAAACATTTTAATTATGAATGTAAGAAATGGAACGCAAAGATTCCATAATAATTACTTGGCCTAAAAACACAGATTTTTTAGCAAAAAAGAAAACATTTTTAATGAAGGCGTTTCGTATAAAAAATCCTATTACCGAAAGTGGCCGAAATACATAGTTTATAATTAATAATTATTTTATTTTACTTCCATATATTTAAAGAAAATTCCTAATAAAAAGTCCAACAGCACAACCCTACGTCTACATATTAGTTGTTATATGTGAAGTTAGGGGTGGGCACAGATGTGCGCCGTTACACTTCGAAACTCGTAACGGTTATTGAACTCATCATCTACGTCATTACGGTGATCACTACGACGTCGTGTTCCACTTCACACCAACTTTTAAAAACCATTTATTTTTTTACTCGGCAACGGTCTCTCCCTTACCTCTGTCGCAAGGCAATCTTGGACCTTTCTTCTCAAGATAAATGATTTAATAAATTCTTGTACATTTGATTAACTAAGTTCAAAATGGTATAATTTGTAAATTGATGTGTCTAAAAAAAAAACACTAAAGAGTTTGTTCCGACACTTCATTTCCATTTTAAAAAGGTAGTATTTTTTATGGCAGAAGGAGGCAAACGAAACGGCGGGTCACTTTGATGTTAAGTAATCACCGCCGCCCATAGACACCTGCAACTCCCGGGGTGTCACAGGAGCATTGCCGGCCTTTATGGGATTTATACGCTCTCTTCTTGAAGATTCCGACGTCGTATTGGTCCGGAAATACCGCTGCCGGCAGTTCGTTCCACAGTATGGTCGTACGTGGTATAAAGTTTCTTAATTAACTCGCCTGATTAAGATACGAATTAATTTATATAAAATTTACCTGTATTATTTATTTATAACTGGTCTGTTGAAAACAATTAATTTTAAACTTAAACCTTCGAACTAAATTGTGCATTTAATTAGGGGGTTCATTTTGGAAACTATCATAAACTTTACAGTTAAATATTTGTAACTTTTTAGTTTTGAGTTGTACAAGATAAAATCGTAACATTTTCTTTGTGTTTGTTTTTGTAACAATCAAATGTAAGTGAGAAATAACAGCAGCCTTCACTATATTTTGTCCTGGATTCCACGGGTACGAAGCGGAATAACTCCCCTGATGCATATCAGCTCGGCTGTATAACAGAAATGGTGGTGATAATCGTTCGCGTATGCAGATTGCGTCCCAGTACTCGGATCCTACGTAAACTGTAGCTATCTGATGTGACTTGACAAATTTATTGTTATTGTACCTACCGACGACCTTCGTGGTGTAACGGTTAACATACTTGACCGATACTCAGAAGGTCCCGAGTTCGATGCCCGGTCAGGTCATGATGAAAAATGACTTTATATGGATGAAAAATGATATATTTATTATAAAATATGGTATCGTTGAGTTAGTATCCCATAACACAAGTCTCGAACTTACTTTGGGGCTAACTCAATATGTATCATTTGTCCCTTTATATTTATTTATTTTATTTCCCTTTGACACACTTTCTGTAGTCTCTTTTGCACAGTTAGGAAAATTCTTTATTTTTTATATTAAATTTTGACCTGACCGGGGACCGAACCCGGGACCTCCTAAATAGGGGGACAAGCATATTAATATTAACACCATAGAGGTAATTTAAATAGAATTAATAGAATAAAAGTAGATAGTCGCCAGGGAAAATGTTGAGTAAAATCCAGTTCTTATATTCCTAGCGTTATATTTCTTATATTTCCTTAGTGAAATAATTTTCCTTAGAAACAATTCTCTAAGATACGATTCCAATATTCGTATTTAAATAATAAATAAATATATAGGGACAAATCACACAAATGGAGTTAGCCCCAAACTAAGTTCGAGACTTGCAATATGGGATACTAACACAACGATACTATATTTTATAATAAATACATATATAGATAAACATCCAAGACCCAGGCTAATCAGAAAAAGGTCATTTACCATCATGACCTCACCGGGGATCGAACTCGGGACCTCCTATGTATCAGTCACGTACGTTAACCGTTACACCACAGAGGTCATCTTTGAACATAGACTGACTGACTTACCAAGAAATCTCAGAAACGACTGCTAGGTTTATTTTTAAATTTTCACACTTTTTTTAAACAAAATAACTTATAACAATATAATACTGCAAAACCACAGGATAGTAAATTATTCGAAGCGAGGACGCAAACATAATCGCGATTGATAGCCAATAATAGTTATTTCTTAAGTTTACGCGAATATTAGACATTGAAATGAAACAAATTTAACGGATTTTATCGCGGTTTAATCACTAAATAGTTACACATAGAGAACTTAAAACAGTATAAAATTCCTTTGTGTGTAGTGCTAGTGATTAAACCGTGATAAAATCCGTTAAATTTGTTTCATTTCAATAGCCAATAATAGATTAGCGAAAGCCAATATTCCCGGTTTTAAATACAATTATTCACCATAACTTATGGAAAATAGAAAATAAACGTACGTGCAATTTAATTAGCTCCATCGATTTCTAGGTTCACGATAATACCGAGCAATTTCAATACACGAGGGAGTTTTCCAATGCAATATTCTTAGAAAATCTACCTGTTGACCTGACTATAAGCTGTGCTCAGTCAAAACATGACTGGAGTCTCTCTCAAGGGACTCTGCGCAATTAGACGGAGCACGTAGGAATAGAAAAGCCGATTATACTGAGTCATAGACTTGATCTCTGCTGTATAGATCTCAAATATTTTGTTCTTTGTATTATTATTTTCAATGTCAATATAACTGATTGACGACGTCTGTAGTGTAGCTGTTAACGTACTTGACCGATGCTCAGGACGTTCTGAGTTCGATCCCCGGTCAGGTTATGATGGAAAACGATCTTTTTATGATTGGCCTGGGTCTTGGAGATTTATCTATATGTGTTTTTTTTTTGTAAAATATAGTGTCGTTGAGTTAGTATCTTATAATACAAGTCTCAAATTTTGTTTGGAGCTAACTTAATTTGTGTGATTTATTTAGTTATTTATTATAATTATATAGCGATTATCTTTTCTAAACTTCCAATTGAAATCTTTAACAAGGCTGGTAACTAATTTATATTAGATATATGTAGGTATTTGAGATTTTGTAGTTTTTTAGTATCATAATATGTACTTAAATGTAAAATTATTCTTTCTTTTTTTCTAGTAGAAAATATTAGGAAACCACTTATTGAAAACGTTTTCTGGATATTTTTAGACGAGTACAGAACATGTTCGTCAACAAAACTATAAATCGTTGCTATTTATTTTAACATTTAGATTTAGACGACCTCCATGGCGTAATGATTAACTGAATAAGCTTATTCACTACTCTGGTGATCCCAGGTTTGATCCCCGAAAATATTCTTGCACTTATTGCCCTGGGATTTCGATTGATAGATATATCTAGGTATTTGCAATAAAATATAGTATCGTTGAGTTACTATAACTCAAGTGTGGAAATTCGTTGAGGCTAACTCAGTCTGATTGTTTTGTCCTTATATATTTACGATTAATCCGGCAGAAACCTTTATTCTTCTACTTTTAACTATTTTCTTCGCTAAAACGAAACAAATTTCTTTAAAATTTCCAACGTTAAAGTCAACAGCAATTCATTTCGTAACACAGAAACCCCGAGAAGACTCCCAAACGGTGCATTTTAAAATGGTCTTGTCCTACTTTCGCTTCCAGAAATTTCCAGAAACAGCGACGGCGTTTTAATTTCAGTAAAATGTGCCCGAACAATTATAATGCGACGGTTTATAGTGCTTCAAATATTGTAACACGGGAACAATTTAATTTTAAATGGATTTTAAAATTAAATTGTTCCCGGAAGTATAAAACGACATTATATAAGTGTTACCAAATATTTTGAAAATTAATGGACAGAATGTGTCCGTTAATTTGCAAAATATTTTGTAACAACTTGTCAGTTTTAATTACAGCTGATCAGAATGCTTTTATCTGTTAAATGAATTGTGTATACAGGATACATGAGACTAATAGGAAAATAGTATCTAAAATTCAATTTAAAATAATCAAATGTAACTAACAGGTTTCTATAATATCAAGATTCATAACGTAATTTTTATATGTAAACCTACTCCTATTTTTATATTGTTAAATAATAAATAACGCCATCTTATTGGCCACATACTGTTATTATAATTATTAAAAAAAAGACATTAATTACATAATACTCTAAACAAGCGTTTCTCAATTGAAAATTATTATTTTTTAATATACGATGAACGAAAGACGAATTTGAAATGAGATTTAGAAATTAAAATTACCTTAGATAACTAGAAAATGCATTCAACGCGTTTTTTCTACCAATTCCAAAGTTTTAGGACCAAAACGATCGTCAACATTATAAGATCGATCATAAAACAATCGAACATCGGTACTCAAAGCCATTGCTCCATTGATGCAAGCACACGCTGAATGCCAATGTCCCACCACATTTCACGGCATTCTCTAGTGCATATTGAATCTGAAATAACTGCGTGAGGGAAAAAGGGGAAAGGGCTACAATAGCGAATATGACAGCTAGGGCCGCATAGAAAGCCTTCAGGAAACCTTTTTATTATTTACAACGCATTTTCAAGGAGTGTTTGCGTTGAGCTTTACTTTGATTTTGGAAATGTGGGAGTGTGATCTGAATACGCGCTTTGGAGGTTTCCGTTTATATGGTAAGTGCTTGCTTTCTGTCAGCGAGATAGGTAAAGGGGGCTATTTAAGGGGTCTAGGGGGCTGTTGGGTTATGGTTAGATATAGCCCCATATTGTGAAATTAGTTGGCGCTTTGCGGGTATAGTGTGTTGTAAAGATCTTATGCGAGTTATACTTTTACATGGTTCCTTAGGGCCCTTTGTTTTAAGAAAATAATGGGGTTATGCTTTTGGGTATAGGGTGTAAAATAATTTGCAGATACCTTTATTTTTTTTTAAATACTGTATCACGTCTATAACCCTTATGAAATAGTCAATGTTAAGACTGGTGAGATTTGAAGACAGAAATTATGTGTTTTTTATATTGTCAATCTGTGTGAATTGTCCATATCTATTTATTATTTATTCATATTAAAGTGACAGGTTGCTCACACATCGTCTATTACGAATTTAAGTACTTGCATGATGCGTGCAGATAGTAAAAGTTAATCAAGGGAACTTGACTAACTTTTACAATCTGCACGGAAAGAAGCAAATTAGCAGCGGGCTTATTTTACATTTTACTTTCACCAGACGAGCTTAAAAAGATTTTTTTCAACTGGCTGGGGAAACAATTCGCCACCTCAGAAAATATAGAATATAGAACAGAGCAGAATAATATATACTAGAAGAGGATTATTCATGGATAGAAAAGGTTTTTTTTTAAATTCCTAAGCAGTCAAAGAGGCATGCAGCCAATCTAATGGAAAGTAATTAAATTAAAATTTTAGAAACCTTCGACACAATATAAAAACACGTCAATCTTATTACACCTCCCCTTTGCGTTAGGGGTTTAAAATAGTCACTGCAGCTAATGATAGCCTACAATGCATGCGTTTCTTGTGACTATTATGATACGGTCAATATAGCTATTTCATTACTAACTATTGAAATACTTATATCAGAAATCAAAATATTCAAAAGTAAAACAATAAAAAAATATAAATATATTTAAATACAAAAAGTTATACGAACTCAATTAGCGTTCGAATGTAAATAATTCACTCAATCCGCGTGTTCAGTGAACGCATTCATCGCATTAACTCGAGTCGGCGTGAAATCATGTGGTTATTTATAACGTACCAACTTTCTGAATGCGATAAGGTACTAACTTTCAAAACACGATGTTGAATTCGTATGAAAAGGCAGCGGTAAGAGCGTTAACTCAACTCCGAGTAAAGTACGGAACCGCGCTCCAACGCCCCGCCATTATTGTCAAAGAGTAACCAATGGTTTATTGCTTATTGCTTTTTCATTTCTGGTTTATACCTTTCATTTTCTGTTCAAGTGAAGCTCTTGAGTTTTATTTTATCATTATTCTGCTGTTTAAGTTCTAGCTTAAGCCCGTGGCTTTGATCGTATCAATAAAAAAGTAGCTTATGTCATTCATACCAGCCCTACAAGTATCTCCAAAAAAAAAACTCTACACCATTTCTCTGTTTTGACGTGAAAGACGGACAAAGAAACACGCTTTCACATATGCATATAATATTGAAATAAATGATCCTTATATTCTGCTCTGTAAGATATAGTAGAAAATACCTGTCGATGTGTTCTATCGATAAAGCATTGTATATGTAATAATGTATATACAATGTTGATGGACGGAAGGGGAGAGGCAAACCAAAGAATAGATGGATAGACTCTGTGAAGAAGGATATGAGGGAAAAGGGTGTGAATGACCTTGTGACGAGTGACAGAAGAGTATGAAAGAATAAGACATCCTGCGCCGACCCCAAATAATATGGGAGCAGGGCAGGCAGATGATGATGTATAAATATTAAAATATAAACGGTTGATTAGAATTGCATCTTTGTATAAAAAAACTTACTGTATTTTTATTATATTTTCCTTCCACACGTATAAGCAAAATAAATAAAAAGTAAAATAAATTAACAAAAATAAAATGTGCAAAATGAACCTAAGATTCTCATCTATCTCTCATAAGTCATCTAACTACATTACATAATCAATAAATTACAAAATAAAGGTAAACCTTCTATTCCTAACAAATTCTTTGCATGAAAACCTCGAATCTCGTCGGCAGCCTACTTGTTCATTTGTCACTGAAATTACAAAAAGCTTGCGGCGCCCGGGTTTGCTTCATAATGATTTCAATTTCATTACAATTACGCCAACAGTTACAATTAAGATTCACGATAATTCGTAATGAGTTTTCTAATAGATTATGGACAAAAAATATATTTGGAACTTATTCTTATACTTTAATCTTACTATTGACATTGTATTGTGTTTATATCTTCCCAATAAAGTTATTTTATTATTATTATTAAAAAATAATACATAAAAAATTATATATAGAAACAAAACATACATATTGAGTTAGGGTGATCTGTGGTTAGTCCTAAAGTAAGTTCGTGACGAATTATGGGATACTAACTCAATGATATTATATTTTATAATCAAAACACATATAGGTACTCGTATAGTTAAAAAACCAGGTCGTTTTCTGTTATGACCTGACCGAGTATCGAACCCGGGACCTCCTGAATAGCGATCGGGTACGTAGAAAATGTCCTTATGTAATAAGATCATTTTTTGGTCACGGCTGTGCTCAAAATGTCACTGGGAATATGCTCCGACTCCTATGATGATGAATAAAGGATCATCATCGAAAAGAAGGATGATGAAAGTTGAGTAATACTTGAAAATAATAATAATTTTGTCTGTAAATGAGTGTAAATTATGTCAAAGTTCTGTTACTCGCAATTAAACTTCGCGATAATTAATAAATCTCCAAATGGTTCCAACGCTGCCGTGAAATGCTGCTGAGTGCTTTTGAAGTTGTTCACTTTTTGTGTACTTGTTATTAAATTATATGAATCATAATTTTAATACTTGCTTAGAAATAAAAATATATATATTTAATAAAAATTTGTTGTGTTGAAGATAGTAGGACGGCAATATGTCTTACTAGAGGATATCCATTGACAGAAGTAGGAGAGAAAAACCACTAAAGAGATTGTAGGAAAATAAAATTAAATGTTTACCCAAAGTCCTGATATGATTTTAAAAAGTTTTAGAGCCATGTTCAATGATAGTTTGCGAGAATTTTAAGAATCTATGTACCGTCACTCCTATTAAAAATTACGAGGATAATCATTACTGGTGTTGCAGTTGTCTATGGGTAGCGGTGATCAATTAACATCACATGACCTGCCTGCTCGCTTGCCTCCCTCTAACATAAAAATAATATAGTATATATATATATATATTTCTTGCACTATTTTTTCAAGCATAAATACAATAACATTAAATAATATTATCATAATTATGGAGAAGTTATTTATTTACAAATCAAGTTTTTCCAGATTGTATCGTAATTACTGTTGGTACGAATCTTAATGTTTAAAACATTCAACATTTCCCTTTGCAAACTCAGTGTTTATCTAAATAGATCTTCATAGCAATTTGGACCTTATCGTTGGCTTTTTCACCTCGCAAATTAAGAAGTTACCTTAATTACCTTTATCATTACTCGTTTAGGCGGACTGAAGTCAAAGGAAAACCAATGATACCCGAGGGCTTTCTCACGGCCTTTCGACTTATCTATTTCCGATTAGGGGGTGAAATAAATTTTATTGGAGCACATCTGATACAAAGGGGGCCAGGAAATTTTGAAGATTAGTTCTGTAGATAAAATTTCACGCTTGAAATGTCAGATGCCTCCTGAAAAGGGCATTGTAAGAGTCGTACACATTTTGTTATAGACTTCTAAAACTATAGATATGTCTTTTAATTTGTTGCCCTGCGGTGACTGATTGCACTGGAAGCCCAGTGGGCGATGGGGTCGTCACATCCCTACGCCGAAAAGTACTCCAATAAGCCTTCCTTAACATGACCTAGGGTGAAACCGAAAAATTATTGACAGAATTAAGTTATTTATTTATTTTGTTTACTATATCATATACATATGTATAAGTAATTAAATAGATTTGATTATTAATATCAAGTCCATGTTCTACCATTCTCTAATTAGATATTTTGAGTTTTTAAACACTAGAAACAAAAGACGTTTACTTCTTAACTTTGGCATCTTTATTATTGTATCCCATTATTTAGAAAAATATTATGTAGACTTACCTTTTTTATGTTACTTTTTTGTAATTTGAACTTGCATGCGTTTGACGTCAATCTTGCTTGATGGAAAGCAACGGTCTATGGTGGAGCACGCAAACCTAAGAAATGCTTTTTCACTCTTGCCTTGATAATCTATTTTTAAATTTATCGTAATTTAAATAAACATTTTATTTATTTTGGGATAGATGGATATCTGCAAACGTTACTAAGTCTATGTAGCATCTGATCGATTATAACGTCTACTTTTTAATTTAGCTGAACGGGTAAAGCAGAGTCCGGGGTCCCCCGGGAGTCGCTTCACTCCGCCTTTTACGGCTTTCTTTCCACCGAACGCTTTAATGTCCTTTACCACCCGTTTTATCTTTTTTTAGTTTGTCTTTCCTGAGAAAAAAGGGTTCTTTCCGTTCGTGACACACTTCTGATAAGTACTCCTATTAAAACCTTATCTTACTTTTTTATTCATTCCGTAATCGTATTAGCGTAAATACTCGTAGAAACTAAGTAAAGTTGTCGTTGAATTCTGAAATCTTTCGCTTATCTTTTTTATTTAATTTTGAACTTTAAGGTGTTGGCAACATACTGTATTTAGAAATAATTTTACGCCACCAAATAAAAAATCAAGAACTGGCCCTTTAAATTTGTAAATGTAATCTCGATTTCAATAAGTATTTTTTTTACTTTATAATAAAACTAACTTTTGCCCGCGGCATCGCTTGAGTCAATTTTAGGGGGGTGGGGGAATACAAAGGGACAAATAGTTATACCTATAGCCTATGTCACTCTCCAGTCCTTCAACCTTCTACACATTAAAATCACGCTAATCCGTTAACCTAAAATAATTTAAATATAACAAGAAATAACATATGCCTAAAAATACATCAGAAACAACACGATAAAACGTTGATTTTACCAAATTATATAGACTCTAACATGTTTATTTCCCATATTGCAAGGGTCTGCATTTGCACCAATATATGGGCGTAAAACCGCAACAATAGATTAGACATTTACTAACAAAATAAAGATATAATGCAACCGAGAATGGGCAATCATACTATTTTATGAGAGGGATGGCCAGTCGAAATTAGTGGGGTGCTGGCGCCGTGTAGGCGAAACATGCTGGTTCTACCAGCACTACACATCAACGTGGTCAAATTTGTAGAAAAATCATCACTATTAACTATAGCATAAAGTATAGAGTGAATTAATAACTGTGCAGTTGACTGTACGTATGTATTCGGCAATCAAAGTTATGGTAACTTTGATATTCTATACAAGATCTGAATTGTTTAGATTGTATCGTGCTGTGAAGGAAATTGCTCCTTCTTTTATTTATTTTTCTTTTAACTGATACTTTTATTTGATAATAATTTATCTCACTTGTTATTTGGTTTACTTAATGACGACCTTCGTGGTGTAACGGTTAACGCACTTCACCGATACTCAGGAGGTCCCGAGTTCGATCCCCGGTCAGGTCATGAAGGAAAAATGACTTTTTTCTGATTGGCCTGGGTTTTGGATGTTTATCTATATATGTATTTATTATAAAATAAGTTATATATAATTGAGTTAGTATCCCATAATACAAGTCTCGAACTTAGTTTGGGGCTAACTCAATTTGTGTGATTTGTCCCTATATATTTATTATTTATTTATTTAATAGTTATATTGTGTGTATGAAAAGATTGATGAATGTGGAGGAAGCGAAGAAAGTACATATGTCAGGACCGCAGTAAGTGGAAGAATGTAGTCACTGCCTACCCCTATGGGAAAAAGGCGTGATCATTTGTATGTACATATGTAATAGTTTTATTATTATTTTTAATAGGAAACGCAAGCAAGAATGGGACTGGTGGTCTAATTGGGGCTAATATGCGCCCAGTTCTCTGAGTTTTATATTATATATATATATAATATATATATATACAAGGTGTAACGGAAAGGGTATATGTATACAAATTGGTCAGGGACCTTACCTTGATTAGATGCTGTCCTTGAAGTTTCACGTAAATATCAACACTTTTAAAATGAATGATATAAAAAAAAAAGTTATGGTCGATAAATCTTTAGATTGTAAACAAACATTGCACAACACTATTTGCG
>JADGIL010000775.1:736-23422 GCA_020352625.1 Cactoblastis cactorum
AACGAGCAGACGGGTCACGACATGTTAATTGATCACCGCCGCCCATAGACAACTGCAACACCTGCGGGGTTACAGCGTCGCCGGCTTATAAAGAACCTCCGTCCTCCCCATTTGGAGAGGGCGCAGAACTTGGGCCTCCGGCTCTCCCACTCACCGGACGAAGCATGGCGGCTGATAGCCGCCATTCAAGCGTCGGTCTTCAATATAACAAAACCGCTTAATTTTAATAGTGGTATGGAGCCANNCTACAGGCTTATATTTTAGCCTGTAGCACGAATGGGCCGGCTCGTCCGGGGAAGTACCACACTCCCACAGAAGACCGACGCCTGAGTGGCGGTTATCAGCCGTCATGCTCCGTCCGGTGAGTGGGGGAACCGGGGGCCCGACTTCTCCGCCCTCCCCATTTGGGGAGGGCGGAGCTTTTATACAGGCCGGCAACGCTTCTGTAACCCCGCGGGTGTTGCAGTTGTCTATGGGCGGCGGTTATCACTTAACATCTCGTGACCCGCCTGCTCGTTTGCTTCCCTCTGACATAAAAAAAAACACACTTCAAACTTACTCCTCTGTTTCTTTGGGCGTTAAAACATAGTAAAGAACATTTTTAGTGAAGTAACCTCTCTAACAAAAACAAGAATAATCCAAATCGGTTCATCCATTTAGGAGCTATGATGCCACAGACAGAATGACAAACACACACGTGAAACTTATAGCACCCCTCTTTTAGCGTTAGTGGTTAAAAATAAATGTTATAAACAAAAACCTACACATATAGGTACATAAATTAATTAATTTTGTTACCTAAAAACAAAAAAATAAAAAAGGACATAATGGGCGCACCCATTATGTCCTTTTTTATTTTTTTTTTATGTAAGAGGGAGGCATGCATGTCCCAAAGGTAGACAATGCTTAGCATTACGTTGTACCTTTTGTACACGAATCTTTAGATTTAAGTGCAATATAAAATAAATCTAGTATTTATAAAACTCTTCAATTACTGAGTGTCTGACTGACTGACAATGGACAGCCGAAATTACTGAACATAAGTAGGTGAAATTTGGCATGTATGTTTTTGGAGAGTGTAGGGGAGCACTAAGAGAAGATTTTTGGAAATTTCATCCCAAAGGGGGCGAAAGGAGCAAAAAACTTTAATATGAAAGATAATCTACGAAGACGAAGCCGTAGGCAAAAGCTAGTAAAATATAAGAAACTTACTAATTGAAAAAAACAAAATGGTCTCACATAAATTTATTTCTTCATATACATATGTATAATTTGCGAATCCACTGTGTCCCGAGACGCAGCGCGGGATAATTTTACAAAATAATCGTCTACAAACTCCTACGAATACATTCACCCCGATCTGCCGGCCATCTTGCGTCCGCCATTTTAATTGCACTAAAACAATTGTTTACAATTTTAAAGCTAGGACGTCTATCGTGTATAGCCACGTCCCTCTTAGCAAATAAAATAATATGTGCGGAATGGCGAGTGAACACAGTATAATGGAATCATTCGTTCACTGGATTGAATTAAATGGTATTACATTTAGTTATGGCTAGATAGTTTTAATCATCGTTATTTAAATGCATGTATGGTATTATATACTAACAGTATGTAATAATATCACATTTAATTTACTGGCAACATTAAAAAATATATTTGTGCGATATAAATAAATTAAAAGATGGATTGAATTTTAAATGGTTTTGGGTACTCAACGATTTTCATTTAAAACTATCTAACCTGAACAAAATTTTTACAAACACAAATATTAATTTATAAAATAATTAATTAATTGGTATAGGAATTTTCATCGACAATATAATAAAGTAAGTACTTACAATAACACAAAATTTATCAATCACAAATTATTTTTTACGAACGAAACGATATTACACAAATTCAGTCTTATAAAAACACAATATTAAATATTTTGTTCACATTTACAGTCGGAGTCATAAAAAATAGGTATTAACAATGAATATTACTTGATTATTATGGTTAAAAACATAAAAAATGCACTGGCAACACAGATTTTTGTACTAAAATCGAGCAGCACCGTGATATACACATGTAGCTAACGCAATCTATTATGGCTATTAAAAAATGTACAGCACAATTAACTTACAGGCAGAATATAAAACACGCTATTTTACAAAGATGCTACCTATGTGTTTAATTCAAATTGGATTCATATAATGTTGGCAAATGGAAGATATTATTACAACCCAACAATAAACGGAATTAATTAAATAAAGCTGTTTATTAGAAAAAACAAAAAAAAAAATATATAAAAGAGAACATACTCTATTCAAAATTTTATCTCCGAAAAAGTAATATTTGTAGAAGAACAAAAAATAATTCATCTTTACGCGGTTTCAGTGTGTGAGTGCGCTTCATTTACACACACACATACATTGGGCTACGCGCATAAATGACTTGATAAATTTTCATTCAAGTCAATTTCAGAGATATACACTTTGAATTGAGTATTCATAAACCATGAGCTGTCATACTGAGCTGCCATTTAATCAAATAAATTCTCTCCATTCCACTAGCACGTATGTATTGAATCCCGCTAAAATGATTCTTCAACGAGTATTAAATTTCACTATAACCTCAATTTAACAATTATCTCATAAGTCTACGTACTCGTATTTTTATTGTTTTAATTTACTTTAATTATAACTAAGTGAAACGATTGGCAGTTCGAACGACCGGCCGCATCAGTCGACCAAATCGAGACGTACTTAGTTAAAGGATATCATAATTAGAAAAGATTACTTTTTAAATTCACCGCGTGTCTATTTAATGAAGACGCGCAGTTGACTTTAATCCTTATATTACATACAAGCTCAAATTTAACTTATATGTAGATAAATCGATACAAGTAGGTATATTGTATAAAACGAGTGAAAAACCTAAAAATCTTATACCATACTAAAGGCAAAGGGGTTACTGTAAAAGGTTAAACAACGTACTAGACTTAAAGATAGCTTAAATAGTGAAGTCGCAAAACACACGATCATACGAACGTCCTTTACTACGCGTGTTGGAAATAAAAAAGATAAAATATGCGAATAAAAAGCATAATAGTTCATCTAACTCTAAAACCCCGTGTCCGCGATTTGACGTGCTTTACGAATCCATTAAGTTTTTTCCATCATCAATTTTTAGCTTAAGATTGACCATCCTTTACGTACCAGTTCCAAACAATACCACACCGATAATAACATTTTCTACCTACATATAGATATGTCATTAAATCACGATCATTAACTAAAGCAAGCGGAGATTTTAAGAAAGCATATTCCAAAATAAACATACGTAATTAGAATCATTGATTCGTTATTAATTAACCTAAATGTTGCTGACAGGCAAGATTAAGAAAATGCGAAAAAATAGACGGTTGAAAACATAGCTATTTACATAAGTATCTACGCACAGGACGAACACATATTCCACATGACATGACACAGCCGATTCGTCTAAAGAGTTTTATTATAGTATTGCAATGAATCGAGTTACCACAATATACACTACTTAACATATTTTAACACCCGATATGAAAAATAAACTCCTAATTACAGCTGCAATAACTATTTATACATTTTACAATATGTTTGCATAAGTATATATGTGACGATCAGAATTGAATATATGTATGTAGTTATTTAAATCTCTAAGCGCACTGTCTCATCACTAGTTTACTCTTTAGCAAATGACAATTATCGCGTTACATCGATCGTTATATATTCTGTAATCTCTTTCGTAATATTTTTAAATACTTCTAAGTATACTTTAACTTTAAATATGGACTTTAATATTCTGTTCAATAGAGTTTAAAATAGCGAGAACAGGCGTCTATCATAAGTAGTAGGATAATCAATAATATACATATTTATTACCCTTTAGACTCACAATCATGATTTAAGCGGTCACATTCGTAGTTATCATATACATCATAAGTTGCGTTCCTAGGCACTCGTACATGTTAGCCTCATAAGTATATAAGTGAAAATGTTGTTTTACTAACGGTCAGTCTGTAAAGACAACTACTTAATAGCAAGCATCGCAGGTCGTCCAAGAAAAACAAACCACTAAGTAATAATATGTTGAATGTTTTCTTGTTTTTCTCGGTCGACATTTCAGGGAATGGCCTTCTGAAAAATGTGCTCAAGGTATTTAGATTTTAAGTAATAATTAATGTGATGACGTCAAACCATTTCGATTTATAGGAAAGAAAATTCGAAATATATTTAGTTTTCTTAAAGCATAACATACTAATATTGATTCCTGAATATCAATAAAATGAAAACGACAAAGTGACTGTTTGTTCAAAACATCTGTTTATTTGGTTAAGATACCGAATTCAAAAAAATCTTTTTATTTTTCTAATCAAAAATTATAGATTAACAATATAATATTTTTATAAAAAAAATTGTCCGAGGATCGTACCCTGAGCACATTAGTCAAAAAGCCAGCGAACTACGGGCGATTAAGTACGCAAGCGACAGTTCCGTTAGACTAGCAAGTCTCATCGTCAGTTGGCGTAGTGATCGAAGGAGCCTAGGTACTCCAACGCGGCCCGGTAGCAGAAATCGTACTGGTCCTGGATCAAATGTAAAAAGGAATTCAATTAAAACATAATAGAGACATTATCTGCAAGTTTTACTGAGCTGTTTTTGTATAGGCATGTCTTATAACCATCTAACAAGATACATACATATTAATAAATGGTCTACTTGAGCAGATCGAACAGGTGATAACATTTACACATTACCCATATTGATACCCATATTGTTCTTAATATTGGCGTTTTAACTGTGTGTGAAGCTTTGAGTTCTGTAATTTTTTTTGATTTAACATAAGCTTTTTCTGAACAATTTGTAAAGATCCTGGGTAAAAATAAGAATTTACCTCGGTCTGCACCATGGCTGGGCGCTGCGTGCGAAGCGTGCGCACCGTCTGGAAAACGTCGACCACGCCTTCGTACTGCATACGCTCGAGCACCGTCGACAGGGTTATGAACACTCCAGTACGGCCTACCCCCGCGCTGAAACCAAATATGTCGATGAAACAGGCGAAAATGTTAAAAGTATTATATATGTAGGTGCAAGGTTATCGTTATAGACGTTAACTACCACGGTTAAACTGTCATTTTTTAAGTCAAAATAATTCATAAATGAATTAAAAGACATGAATGAAATCCTATGCGCGTAAAATGCATAAAAACATAATTTGAGTTGGACTAAGGTCACAAATATTATGAACGTGCATCGTTACTGGAATGTGATTTGGCAATAAAAGATAAAATAGCTTATAACACATTCGAAGTTAAGAGCTTTGAAAACAGTTCCTTATTCAAAAAGACGCATAGAGTTAAAATAAAAATACTAATAGTCTAAAAACTTCGCAAAATTTATTTTGTACTTAATGTGAAAGATGTAGCTTACCTGCAATGCACGGTGATAGGTCCATCTTGCCCAAACTGTTCCTTGGTCTTATGCACCTGTCCCAGGAAGTCTATAAATCCTTCCCCACTCTTGGGGACTCCCTGCTCTGGCCAATCAGTGAATTGGAACTGACGGACCGTTCTAGATGCACCATCGCGAGCGTCTGTGACCTATGAAAATATCATCGATGTAAATCAAATGTGCCTCCGATTACATACAAACACAGGCTAACTTTCTTGGTAAGTTTATTCGTAAATAGGTTACTTCTTGGTAAGTTCATTGCGTCGTGAAGATCATCTCTCGGATAACATTGTGATCAAGAGCGATATTTCCATGATATATAAATAAAAAGTCTTATTTTAGATAACGGACTTTTAATATCTATACAAGAGAAATATAAATACCTTGAATTCCCTCAAGATATACTGAGGCATATTGTATTCAGCGATGGGATCCACTACGAAGCATTGGTAGCGCACGGAACGGTCAGACGGCCAATACTGATGACATTTTTCCTAAAAAATATTGATATTTAAATTAAATCCAAATATGTATGAAAATACATTAATATTATATTTATAAATAGTTATACTTACTCTTCCCATTTCTTTTAATTTGGTGAGCATAACAATGATTGTAGAATTGTGCTCCCAAAGCATCCGCCAGAAATCATCTGTTGTGTCAGGAAGTGGTCCCTGAGTCGCGATATAAGCTGCTCGGTATCTATAACCGTCCACGAACGAGGCGTTGATATAATCAGAGCCGTCGCGTGGTGTTAAGCAGACGCGACTAGATTCATACGGCAAGATGTGGACCAATCTGTTCTTATGCTTGTTGCAGGGCAGGCTAGCAGAAACGAAACGACTCGAGTCAGCTTTCATATTAGCCAGTTTCTTAAATTCCAATTCCATACCAGTGATATTTTCAATCGAGTCGACACGCATTAGCTTCTGGATATGAGCATGCAAATTACGAGCGGGGACTTCAGTGTCGCCGCACACGACAGCTTCAAGTAACGCGTCGTGGATGAAAATGTACTGGTCCTCAGTTTGCACCATGTAGTTACGCTGAGCTCTCAGACAAGTCACATGACCGTATATGTCAACAGTGCGTTCATGTCTAGCTCTTTCGAGCATGGAATCGATCACGATAAAGCATCCTGTCCTGCCAACGCCAGCCGAACAGTGAACAACAAGAGGACCGGCATCAGGGGGATTCAATGCTCGTACGCGACGCAAGAACTGCAGGAAAGGCGCAGGATGGTCTGGTACACCATGATCGGGCCAGGCGGTAAATTGAAGCTGCTTTATCTCCCTACGCTCCGCTCCTCCATTCCTTGTAACTTGGAAAGTCCGGATACAATAAGTCGCAAGTTCCTGAACTTCGGCAATGGTCACAGTCATCATACCGTACGTTTCACTACCTCGGCTGGGCCAGTACTGGTCACACTTAATCCTTGTCCGTTCTTCGAGCTTAGTCATCATAACAATTGTTGATGTCCGAAGTTCCCAACACATTCGCCAGAAATCAGTGAAGGTTTCTTGTAGAGGACCCTGGGTAGCAACGTAGGCATTATGTTTACGGTAGCCATCACAATAGTTAGCATTAATATAGTCACTTCCAAGAATTCCATCGATGGGCTGGAGAATGACACGACTGTGGTCGTATGCAATGACATTAGCGTAACGGTTTTTAGGCTTATTTACTTCCATATTAGAATGGTCCCATGTAAATTGTTGACCAGGTTCAATACTTTCATATTCTTGAGAGAATTTAAGGTTATCATTACTTTTCAATCTTTCGATGTGATCGGCAAGTTCAGAAATCGGAATGGGTGGATGAGAAATCATTGCAGGTGTTTGGAAATTTAAACGCCTCATTTCCACTGGATCTGATGGAGCTCCAAACCCAACGTCAGCAGACATCAACGGTCGAGTAACTGCTGCTTGGTCGGGTGTTTTGCATGGTTGTCTTCTTCTCTTCAATATAAACAGCAAAACAAAACATAGAGACAACATCAAAGCAGCTATGATAGGACCTATGACCCAAACTAAACCAGCTTCTTTTTTGTTTTCCTCTATTCGGATTTCTGGATCCCCGTTAATATCTTTAGGATCAGGTCTGCTCGGTTCCTCACCAGGTGGGGCTTCCCGCATATCTAAAGACAAATATTCCGAAAACGGACTGGACGTATAAAGATGTTTTTGAGGTGTATCAACTACAGCTCGGACAAACACCCGATATCTTTTACTTGGATTCAATTTCCTGTTAAGAAAACCTTCGTACATTTCGTCATTTCCGAGGTGGAAAGTATACAAAATATTTCGTTGCAAGAATTTGGCAGCTATATAAGGAGCATTTTCATCGTCAGTTCTTACATTATTCTTAATTAAATCGTCTGTTAGGAACTGATCCGGATTCTTATGATTATGAGCTTTATCATCAGGGACTACAACTAGATAATAATGAGAAATGGGCCCGTATTCTTCGGAAGCTTGAGGTAGAATAACAAGAATTTCATTTTCAATAACACCATAAAAATCTGGTTTCACCATAGGTTTTGGCGCCGCCATTTGAGTCGTAACAGTGATCTTTGTTGGTGGCCGGTATGAGTCATCATTAGGTATCGCACTTACATTTACGTTGTAGGTGGTAAAGGGTGACAAATCGTTGATGGAATAGGATGTCCTGTCGTGCTTAATTATAATCTCTCTTTTTGGTATTTCTTGAGTTTGTGTCATACCTAACGAATCGACGAACTCCTTGATGGCGTTGTATGAAATCTTATAGCTAACTGGATTTAAGCGTAATGGGGATGTCCATGATAAAGTCATGGAATGCGTGGACACATCTTGAGCCCTTAAGTTTAAAGGCACTTCTTCTGGTTTAACTTTAACAGTTACTTTCTCTGATAATCTCCCGAGACCATCAGCAGTTTTAGCAGCTACTGCGATGGCATACTCGGCAAATTTCTCCAAGTTTTCCAGATCGGCTGAATGCGTTACATGAACACTTTTCTGCTTCCATTCATCAAGGTCTTCTACTGGTGTCATAGTATAAAATATAACATAGCCAATTATCTTCTTTCTTGATCGGAATGTTTCCCACCAGACTTCGACGCTGGACTCTGACGTTGCGACAGCTTTTAAAGACATAGGCGCTCTGCCAATATCTCTTTCTGTATGCGCTGTTATTTCTTTGCTGTATGGCCCAACTCCTTGTATCGTGTAGGCTCTAACCTTAAAAGCATAGTGAGCATCTTCCTCTAAACCAGTAAAGACTGCTTTAGTAGCCTCAGTTTTCTTTTCAACCACTGATGACTGATCTCCTTTCTTGTAAAACTGAACATCATATTTCTTAATCTGGCCACTACGGTCTGCTCTGATCGGGGGCTCCCAAGTTATGCAGATAATATCAGGTGTTTGGAAGTGGTAACTAACATTAGTGGGAGGACCCTTAGGTGCTCCTTCTGGCGTGAGCCAATATTTAATTGTTTCCTGTCCAACGCCAATATGGTTTTTACCAGCTACCCTAAACTCATATTGTACACCTCTTTCTAAATCAGTGATTTTGTGTGATGTGACTTTCGTTCCAAAATTCTCTTCTTCAAGTTGTTGATCTTTAATACCGTATCTTACTCGATATCCTAATAAATCACCGTACGTCTGTGTAGGTCTTGCCCATTCTATTTCTATGGATACAATTGGTTCTCGCTCTATTACCCTGGAAAAAGAAAATGAAATCAGGATTCTGTTTATACTCGATTTGTTTTGATACTTTGATCTGTTAAAACTTTAATATATAAACAATAAGGCAATATAAATGTAATCAACTTTGTTAATGCATAGAGCAGCTTATCGCCTCTTAAATATAACACGTGGCTTCACCACTTCTATTGCCTTATTAAATGTATATGGCTACTACATACTTTAGGTTAACGGTAGGCCTGTTTGGCACACCGCCGGGGGTCTTGATAGACACCGGCGCACTTCGGTCACCGTCGCCCTTCCTTGTCAGAGCGGCAACTTGCACGCTGTATTTGGAGTCAGGCTGCAAACCCGAGACGTTCAGCTCGAGAGTAGTCTCGTCCATCACGTTGAATCGCATCGGGTCGTTCAGAAGACTCTTGCCCTAAACGAGGAAGAAACACTAAATGGTATTATTGAAAATATGACCCTAAAGTTTCGTAGTCTTAGATTGTTTACTAAATTAAATTGATGGTAAATATTATCTAATTTCTGTAATTTGTAATATGTATAAACTAGTCAATATTCTCATCTAAATGTTAAGCAGAGCAATAAATTGGTAAAATTATCTTGTAATATTTTAATCATCTAATTTATTTCTGAACTTTTATAAAATCGTGTTGCTCATGCTAGGCATAATTAATGAAATAACACTTTACCTCTTCTCTTATTTCTTGCACATGCACGTGGTAACCTCGGATGATGCCATTCTTCTCCTTTTCATGAGGCGGCTTCCACGTAACATGGATCGAAGTGGAGTTGATGGCTGTCACCTTCACGTCTTGAGGTTCGCCAGGCACTGTGACCACACAAACCAAATGTTAGATATCTCTCCCCGACTTAATTGACAAAATGACCTAAATGCCCTATCAGCATCTACGGGAGCGTACTAGAGAACAACTACCTAAAGCGAATTCCAAGGGCCTAAAACTGGATTTTAAGCGTCAAAGACTTCACAGTGCAAATAGTCATATTTATGGTTAAAGTGCGGTCGGTAAACGCCGTCGCAGTGCTGATAGAGGATTCAGATCCGGCGAGTGTCTTACAAACGCCGTTCAGCATCTCGATCGGGCATTTGAATACCAACACACACTGAGATTTATCATTACGCCCTTTCACATCACCATAACCAATTAAAATCCATTACCTTCCAATCCACATCGTTTAGTACAACTAAAATTCAAGCATTTACATAGACAGAACATTTAGTAAGTATCATCTATTAGTTGTCCAAAGCAGCATAAAACTATAACGATAATCTTGTTACACACACTGCAAGGGATCATGCTTCGGGGAGTCAGACTTGGGGACGTTCACCGCAATAAAAGTCACGCCAAGTCTTTCGAACACCAGAAGACATGCTCAAAGGGTTACCGCTTGCAGTTTGTTAAAAATCATCAGATTAATTTGCTAGGAAGAGTTTTAACTACATTAAAGCTTAGGCACAAGCACAAACGCACATAAAAACAAGCACTATAGTAATTTGTACTCACTCCTTATGGCTGTACGGGTTACCAGCGGCCCATACAAAGTCAGTGACGAGAGAAAAAAGAGAAAAACGCATTCAAGTACATTTAAGACAAATTGTGCGAACATTGCAGGGCGAACGGAACTACTAAGTGAGAGATTACGAGTAGAACGCTTGTCGTAGAAATGGGGGTCTCTTATATTTACTTCCTCGTGTACTTTGAGCTCTTTAGGAAGGGCATTCGGGCTAAACCGCTTAAGACGCCGGCAACGGTGTATGTTGCGTGCATTGCCTTTTTCTGTTCCCAAACTAAATAGAATGAAACAATTTGTCGAAACTGAAAGCATTCACGTATAAAGGTATGTATTTTAAAGAAAAAAAAGAAAATTTAAACTAAATTGAATTTCGAATTAAATTTTGGACTATGAAAGGAAAAAGGCAAGCATATCAACGTCTCTTGTCCCTCGGCGCAGAGAAGACACTCACACGCACATGTATTGATTACGCGACGGCGCCAGTCTTTACGTGTATGCTTCATTGTGTAAGTTCTTGTCAATGTGCGCCGATCTTCAGTGTGTGTGATCTTCGTACCTTGTGTTAGTTGTCTTCAGTGATGTTTGTGACAGTGTCGAAGTGTCTTTGTTCTTGATTGTGGTCTTCAGAACTGTTCAGTATATTACAGGAGTTACCAGAGCCGGAATATCTCGTAGCGTTCTTTGAGTCCCGTCCGTTCTTTGTTAACGGCAATAGCGAACGTTAGGCATAATAGTATTCTGTATGTCACAATAACTAGTGTGCATGCACGACGAAAGATTGATAGAGAATACGGAAGATAGAAGAAAGGCAAGAGAGAAATCGCTACTGGCAAGAAGATGTAGCTTAGAGCAAGTGAGATAGACAGAGATAGAGTAAAGACAGAGAGGGTAGCGCGTAGTCTAGAACCGAGCAAACGGAGTAAATACAGGCGAAGAGCGTCGTTCATGTTATCCTTTGGATCCAAAGACCAATTGGTAGAAATATAATTTTGACGGATCCTCGGGACTCTGTTGCGACAGCCTTCTCACTAATAGAAAGTAAGATAGTATAGTGAGTGGAGAAGTAGTTGTGAGTAGTATAGTATAGCATGCGCGCGTGTCGTGTGGGGACGGTATTGGTATTCAAATGCGGCGCTCGGGCCTGGTGCGTGTCGAGCGCGAAACCGAGTGAACCTACCCAACACAGCGCCAGCTTCTCCAATTAAAAATATGTCCTACGTTTGTAAAAGTAGGATTTAAATTAGAGAAGCAAGTCAATCATGTTGGTCGTTCATACGGCTGTCGCCTGTGAGTGTCACGCACTCGCTCTCTCACCTCGTGTCGTCGCTAAGTGGTGCTGAGTGCTTCCTAAAAGTGCAGTCAGCCACACGCAACCTCAAACATGAACAGGGTGCGTGCGATTGACGTGAACCTAGTTAGGCCCTTATTTCTAAGTTACGAGCTCTATCGTATAAAGATATGTGCCCGTGTTACGATGGTTAAATAAATTGGGCACTATGATAAGGTTTCGTAACGCTCAATTTGCTTTAACATCGTAAGGGGCGATAACTTGCATAAGATACTTACCGTAACTTAGAAATAAGGCACCAGGTGCCTGGTGAAATTAACTGAACGAAAAACGGTGCTGTGTCGTAAAGAAAACATGCAAAATTGTGTCCATCTCTAAATACTTAACAACTGTGCGCCAAAATTATAATACAGGTGCCGTCGACACTATATCAGGTGCAATATAAAATTTGCATTTCAGTGAGTGCCATCTGGAGCCCAATAGGCTCTTCACCAAACAAATCATTACATGTGACAGTGAGTGAATACAGCGCCACCGCGCGAGCGGCAGCGTCAACAAATGAGATCATCAGTGACATGATACGATATAATACATGTTTATCAGCAAGCATAGTAAAATTTCGTTACAAGAATTAACCTCCTTGATTAGAATCCTGCTATATGCTCATAAAAAGGGAACAAAAGAAAAAAATGACATTAGTAATTTGATAGTAAATAGCGCTTTAGTTCGTGATTGTGATGGTTTTAATAATAACGATTATTATATGATTTAGACTCAGAACCCACCACTAATGTGTTAGCAAATATTTGATAGTCATTAGTTTGGAATACAGTCAAAATTTAAATTGTTTCAAATAGATATAAATAAATAGAGACAAATGGATAAATACGGAAATTTGGTACAATGTATTTAAATTTTGACTGCGATCCAATTCATGGGTAAAATCATTCACGATCGTGTGTCAAACGAGGCAATGAAGTTAATAAAACCGCTGATATATTGAAGATATGGAATGATATCATTAATGTAACCATGAAGGATTTTACGTCATTCCCAACGTACGTATTAATCCAGAAACCTTAGCACCAAGAAAAAATGATTATTAAAATGTTAATATTTTATTTAATATAGATATAATATGATCAAATCAAATGTAATATCAGAGGAAATTGCAAGCTTCTGAGAAATCTTACATTTTCTGAGAATTATAAGAGGTTTTTAGGAAAATAACTGAATTACGAGATGTATGTGTAAAGGCCTCTGATATTATATTGCCAAAGAATTTCGTTAATTTGAAAGATATTTCAGATATTTATTTACTTAAGATGATTTGATATTGTTCTTTGGCTGCGTAGTCTCTATTTTATGATGAACTTAATTTAAATATTTACTGCAAAAGGTCAATTTTAATGGATATTACATAGTAAAATACGATTTCATTGTCATGTCATAAGTAATATAAAAATTATATAAAATAAATTAGAGACTACAGATTAAAAAAGAGTGTTGTCAAAGTTGCCAATGAGTTTTGAGGACACGTACCGTCTTCGTGCGTGCGGACGGTCACGGGGTAGGACGCGGGGCCGTCGCCCACGCTGGTACCCGCCAGCACCCAAATGCGGTACTGCGTCCAGCGGCGCAGCTCGTCCAGTACGAACGAAGTCTGGTTCAGTTTCACCACAGTCGCCTCCGAATCCCCGCGCTCCGACTCCACGCAAAGTAGCTTGTAATAAGCGATCCTCCCGTTCGCTCGCTCGGCCGGTGGCGGCTGCCATGACACCCTTATCGCGGTAGGCGAAATCGCCACCGCGGTTACATTCATCGGTGGCGCTCCAGGAACTAAACAAGCTCAATTATAAGAAAAACAATCCATGGACCTGCAACTGAAACGGACGCGCGGCACTTTCGAGCCACGCGCCCCGTTAGACCCACAACCGACCTAACCGATGCAATCACTGAATGCGATTGGAAAACAAAAATAACAGTGCCCAAAACAAAAAGGAACGACGGCTCAGCCGCCAAAATATAGTCGAGCATGCACATGTGTTGTGTGTGAGTGTAGAATCCGCTCGCCCATACATCTCTTATGTCTCATCCGTCACACTTTCTCCTGTTGGAAGAAAATTGTGATGATTATGTCCGAGCTGACGACTAACGAAGTTTTTCGCTTAAACTGGAGAGATCGATGCGTCATTAATCCCTTCGTAGGTCGCGTCGCTCGCTGTATTAAAAAATTAAATAAAAACAGGTCACTCGAGGCGTTAACCTCAGTTTAAAACTGACCTACGAACAACATAAAGCTACTACTAAAGCCCTTGATCCATTAGTTAACAAGACCGCCGAGCTGCGAGCTCGCTTACGGAGCAATAACATAACTTCAGTTTTAAAAATGGCGACTCGGCTCGCTGCGAGGGCGGGGCGCATCGAACTTCTTAAAACTGCAATTTTGTCGCTGATCCGAAGCGGGTCTGGCGCGAGATTTGAGACCGAGCGTTTGATCAGTAGATGGATTGAGGGCTCGAGGTATAGTGTACGCATTTAAATAAAAGGCGTATGTTCGTGCGTACACTTTACCCGTCGACAATGTACGATTACGAACACATATCGTGATATATAAAACTTGTGCTTGTGCTGAATTACTGGCAGCGTGCCGGGCAGGTGCTTTTATGTGAAATATTACAGTAGGAGTTACCTGGACGGCCATAGAAATCACACGTTCACACATTTTCACAAACGCCGGCGGGGAAGGCACTTGTTATTCATAAAGTTTAAATGTAAAATATCTTTACAGCCGTAAAAAGAAGTCATAAACCAAAACAGGGAAATTCACCGTTTCTTTTTTGCCAATTTCTCTGGATTAATAAAGCGTTGGAACAAATATCTAAATCTTTATTTTTTACGGAGATAACAGTTGGAGCGAGCTTACAAGGGAGGTTTATTAGAACGCTGGGGAAAATATGAAACTGAGATGAAAACCCAAGAATAATAACGTTCTACGTTGAAATGATAATTAGTGGCCTTTAAAAAGAAAATAAGTAGGTAGTTTATTTTTGAATAGTAGTTTTCAACATTGTCGGGGCTTTTTGTACTAATTACAAGATGAAATAGAAAATTCTGAAAAAGCCACATCAAATGGCTGTTTATAAGCAGTCCTCTATAGAATTGCTACGAAGATTCTAGTATTTAATAACTTAAGGAGACAAAATCTAATTCAGTTTATTTAATAGGACTCATATAATTTTAAGGGTTTATATTAAAAATATCGTGGATCATTTCGTAAGTATTGAATTTCAGATTTATTTCATAATAAATTCAATTAAATATATAGTACATAAAAAAATGTCAATTATAGTTATATTGCTTTGGATATGCTGACGATACTTATCTATACCATAAAACGAAATAACTGTTCGCTTGCCAAATTGAAAAAGTCAAGGTATTGACGTTTTAATGACATATGTCCCGCTTCGCTGTCATACATCGCGTAAAAAGAGCGCGAAAAAATTGACAATTTAAAAATATAAGAAAAAAATATAAAGTGCCTCCCCCCCGATAACACTTTCACATCACTCCAAGCGCGCCGAGTGTGGACGTACCATATTGTTTAGTTCGGACCGCGATAGGGGGCGTGGTAGCTCCTTCCCCCTGCTGCGATCGCGCCGCCAACCAGATGTAGTATAACGTGTTTGGATATAACCCGTTCAGGGTGTACGTCTCTGCTATGGGTATCCGCCTAGAATTGGAAAATAAATTTTGTTATGGCAATATTTTAAAATACACTATAGCAACACTGAAAATTGCTGTGGAATTACAATAGATAGGGATAGTGTAGAGTATGTCTAGATGAACTAATTTGCAATCTATAAATATAATATTTTTTAATGATTGCAAAAAAATCTTGATAATTTAACGTAAATTTGTCTAAAATTACCTGCATTACGGGTTGTGTTATTGACAATATTAAAATAACTTCTGGATTTAAACATTAATACCTAACTTTTTGATTCACGAAATTATAGTTATAAAATAAATTATACTTAATTTACCAAAAAAGTCTGTTAGATTTTCTACATAGATCGATTTTACAACTAAAATTATGCGAAATAATTTGATCAAGAAAGATGACTGATGAATTTTGAGATCATATTTTATATTTTGCTGATCATAATATTATCTTGGAGTAAGTATCCCATAGTACAATTCTTGAAATTACTTTGCGGCTAACTCAATCTATGTGAATCGATGGCATATAGAGACATATATGCCATCGACGTACAATAAACAACTATACTTACAATCCCGCAAAAAAGTGTCTTCGGCAAAACACTGCTTAGAGATTATAAATGATAGTAATTTAGCAGACTTCTACTAGTCCCGTTAGTTGTCATGGTTTCAAGTTGCACGCATTAACTAATTTTCAATCTGGAAATGGAATTTTGTCAACATAATCATAGTACTTACTTATTAGTTGTTATCTTGAAGGGAGAATACATTTTCATTTGATTTTGTTCAGAACTGTAAATCTAGTTCTTTACTGTTGATCGAAGCTATATTTATAAAAAAAAAGTTAGTGAAAATTCTTTAAATCGATATCTGTGGGCCCATCCCTATTCTAAAAACTTCTTAATTTAAATCACTAGACTCACTTCCGATGGTGCTCTTTCGCATAGGTGTCGTTCCAGTACAGCTCGTAGGAGACAATATTGTCGCCAGCGTGTGCGGGCCGCCGCCAAGATAACGTCACCGACGTCTCGCCGGCCTCCACCGCAACTAGGTTCGACGGTTGCGATGGCACACCTGATAAATGAATATAAAATATGGCTGTGTATAAATATGGCTGCGTGTTTTCATATCTTTGACCGTGCGAAAAAAATGTGATGACATGGCTGTGTGTATAAGATTCTTTACATAGGTTGTTTAAAATAACATTTGTTTTATGATTCTAGTAGTTCCAAATTTAAAATTAAGTTACGCGATTTATACATTTTTTATTTATTTTCATAATAAGCCACCTAAAAACAAAAATTGTATTTAAACATGGCATCAATTTTGTTGAACTTGGAAAATAGCTTTTTTGCAAGAGTTAAGTTCAAGTTAATTAAATAAAACCGATAACAGCATCTTACATTGAACAAATGTATTTATGTGTGTATGTTTTACTTCGTTCTTTGCTGTATTTTAGATATTTTCATGACCCTAATTAGCGTTGTTATCTTATTTATTTAAAAAACCTTTACCTTGCTGTGTCTTGACTTGTACCGGCGCCGAGATCGGTCCAGGCCCCACAGATGTGAAGGCTTGCACACGTATCGTGTATACCGTGTGTGGGGTCAGCTCACTGATCGTCGTTAAGTGGCTGTTATCCATCTGTTATTAAAAACAATATTGCCATATAATTTATATAATTAAAAAAAATATATTTTATATAAGAACAAATCACACATATTAAGTCCCAAACTAAGTTCAA
The DNA here is from genome assembly GCA_020352625.1 of Cactoblastis cactorum. Classification (NCBI taxonomy): domain Eukaryota; kingdom Metazoa; phylum Arthropoda; class Insecta; order Lepidoptera; family Pyralidae; genus Cactoblastis; species Cactoblastis cactorum. The sequence continues at coordinate 18,197 of JADGIL010000775.1, forward strand.
GACTTGTATTATATGATACTAACGACACTATATCCTACTAATAATATAAATGCGAAAGTTGGTGAGGATGTACATACATATGTATAATAAGTTTCTTTATTTTCTTCACAAAAATTACAAATACAAACATACATATGTATGGATGGATGTTTGTTTGTTACTCTTTTACGAAAAATTTATTGGACGGATTTGGATGAAACTTTACAGTAATATAGATTATACATCAGAATAACATATTGGCTACAATTTTTAATGATTTTATGTTTTTAGTCGTAATATACATGACAATTAAATCGGGAAAAATTCTATATCGTGAAAATAATAGATCTTAATTTCACGATACAGAACGCAATGCCTAATGTCCAGAAAATTCATTCTGAGATGAAAAAAGAAAAATTACAAACCGCCATACTTTAATTGATATTCATGGTTTAGTGCATTAAGAGGCCCCATGAGCTACACTAGCGCCGCCATCAGATAAAATACATTACTCACTGCGAATATAATTTATCAAAAATCCGCTTGATCAGATTGTTATGTAGTTAGTTTCCAAAGCTTATTTTTAAAATGATTAAATTATGATCTCTTGTATAGATAGCAAATGTGCTAAAAACTAGCAGTGAGTAATGATTTTTTAGCTGATGGCGGCGCTAGTGTAACTCATTAAGCCCCTAAAGAAAAATTGTAAGTTAGAAAATAGTTAAAAATACAATTTCTTACCATTTGGGAGTGCCAAGATTGCAATGGCTGCGATGGGTCGGTGGTGTAGTAAATTTTGTAACCCTGCAAATAAAAACAGATATATAAATTACTAGCTAATGCCCGCTACCTCGTCCGCGTAGATTCCTTAGTACTACTACAATAAATTATATCCCTAGGGAATCGTACACTTTTCCGGGATAAAAAGTAGCCTATCTTTTATTCTAGGTCATCGTCCATCACTATGCCAAATTTCATCCAGAAATGTGAAAAATTTCAGTTTTTGTGTGATGCGCGTACAAACATACAGACAGACAGACAAAAATTCTAAAAACAATGGTTTTGGATTCTATAGGTCCTATAAAGAAAAAAAATACATAAAAAAATGTAAAAAGGTAAATGTAAAAATTTGTATATAACATTTTTTCTTAAATATCTCCCGTGTACAGACATAGCTCAGTTACCATTTTATTATATGTATAGATAAGCTCTATATATTTATTTTTTATTTTATTAATATTTTTTCCCCCATCAGGCGGGATTGAAGTCAAATGACTTCAATCCCGCCTGAGGGGAAGCAACGATGAAGTCTAAGGTGGAACACACAAACTCAACAAAAAGTAACTAGTACCTAGGATACTATTTACTTTTTTTTTACTTGAAAAATAATAATTATATTCTCTCAAAATTTATTAGATATTATTAAGGTACGTATAATGTACTAGCTTCAGCCCGAGGCTTCGTATGGGTAGATTAACTTCCATATAAAAGCTTTTTAACCCCTTTCAACCCCTTCCAGGTGGAATTTCTGAAAATACTCTCTTAGTGCTTTCTACAATCTCCAAGAAACAGACATGCCAAATTTCAGCTTCTTGCGGTCAGTAGTTTCGGCTGTGCGTTGTCTGTCAGTCAGTCAATTAGAAACCGAAGAGTTATTATATATTTATGTATATAGATTTCGTTGGGATGACGTAAGCTCGCTTCGCTCTCATAATAATCACGACAGAATCTTACAGTGACTTGACCGTTGGGCGTTTCTGGTTCGTCCCATTGTATGACCATGGTACTGGAGCTAAGCGGACGGACTTGGACGTTTCTTGGAGCGGAGCCGGGCTCTAAAAAGAATAATACCAATAAATATTTATTGAAAAAAATAAAGTACTGTCGGCCGCAGACAAAAGTGCACTACCTCAATAAGTTGTAAACGTGTACTTTTATCTGTAGTCCACTGTACTTGCCAATGATAATGATGAGGAAATTTGTGAAAGCAATGAATGAGAATTTAATTAATGATAAGAAATGATAAATTTAAATGAATTTACGATAAATTTATGATAAACTTTAATTTAGTACCCGCATTTTAAATAGGTAAGATATTTTTTAAGGTTTTTACATGTGGTTTATATAGTTACTGCAGAATAACTTGTGATTAAGACTAACGTGAGAATAAAAGACTTCTAGTCTAAAAAAATTAAGAAATAATATTATGAATAACATTCAACAATATCAGTGAAATTAAAAAAAAAACATCTTATTAATTTTGTTATTTCATCAAAGAAATCACGTTTACAAAAGATTCAGTATTGGGTAAGTGAAACTTCACAAATTTCCGAAATAAATACAAAGACAATCTAATCTACTATTTAGTACGTTAAAAATACTAAAACACTGAATATAAAAGCAATAAATAATTATTTATAAGTATTTGATTTAATAAAAGCAATCGTCTTAGTGATTTTAGAGAAAGCTAAACATTTTATGAATAAATATCTATATAGAATTAAATGATAGTGACTCAGCACTATTATATTATAAGTATACGTATTTATTACTATGACTTTTTCATTTATTATGTTGGTTCTATGAGGTATCTTATTATTTTTGCCCATTAATTCCACTGCATGATGTCAAAAAATCCCGCTAGTTAAATTTAAACAATCAAACAACTCGAGTTTGACACAAAATGGCTCACGACATGATTAATATGAAAATGCGTAAGAAAGTAATAACAAAATGTTATCAAAAAGTGACCAAGTCTATTATATTTACACACGAATAACAATACCTAAAAGTACGAAAAGTAATGTGTAACAAAAGAAATTTAATTCTCCATAAATACTTTGCAATTAAAACAGCAATTTAAAATGTTGATTGTCGTGTCAGCAACTCGCACCGTGTACCCTAAGCTAAAGCCATGCCAAACATCCAAACTCCATTACTTGAAAAAACAAACTTCAAAAGAAATAAATTCCGAAACAACCGTTGTATCCGAAGGTTAAAGAAAGGTCTTTCCATAAAACCGTAATAATTCAAATCCTATTACCATAAAAGTAATAATAAGAGAACAACGCAATATGAAATTAAACAGCGACTCGGCTCATCTCAATTATGTTCAAAATGAAAATAAAAATGTGACAATAAGCGGCGGGGGCACAATAGGAGACTTAATAGGATTTGTAATCGTAGCCTCCGACACAAAAAGGGGCGTGACTCAATGAAAAATCTCTTTTCTGTTAATAACACTCGGAAAGGACGAAACAATAAAAGTTTTTCGGGGTTGAGTAATATTAAAACGCCATAATCTCATTTGGGAGCGGAGGCGACGGAGCAAACTTTCCGTTATTAGAAACATGAAGGAGATAAAAACATCTCGCAACAATTTTGATACAGAAGCATTTCATTACCAACTCATCGGAGTCTTATTTTTGTCTGTGTCACGGCGAATTTGAAGCGAGCTTCGGCGGGCAAATTTAATATTCACGGTAAATTAGATAGGAAAGTCTGACGTATTACAAAAGAAATGTATGATATTAAATTGTTAAATTACATTGTATTAGAATAAAACAACGAAGTATGTATTGCAGAAAAACATAACGCAATTTATTACTGCAGCAAACATTAATATAGTTATGCCATCATTGTACCAACTAAAATGTAGTGTGTATACGATCATGCTTTTAGACACCCTGAAATCCCAAGTTAGGAATTTGATACTTACTGGTACCTCCATATAAGGAATCCACTGGAAACCGCAAGACAAACATACAATTAGTTTAATTGGTAATTTAAATTGGTAATGGCAACACACAAAAGTGCACAAAATGGAAAAATAGGTGAGAACAAACTGTCTTTTTCACATCTGACAACCTTAATTGAGTATAAAGGAATGGTGCATGAAAAATTGTAAATAAAAGATTACGCACTACGACTAAATTCTACAAAAAACAAAAATAAATGTGCAAATCAAACTGAAGATAAAAAATTCAAATCACGGTACAGTATGAAGGTACAATATGGGCTTGTATGAGATGGTGTGTTACTTTACATTGCGAGTTTACTGATGTTTTTATTGACAGTTACGTTGCTTTTGCAGATACTTCAAATACAACTTGTAATGACGTCAGAGTGACTATTATTAGTGTTTTCATTGCCAAAAGATATAACGTTTACGTAAACTTAGTTACTTAACAAAAACTTTTAAAAACAAAATATAAAAACAATATTGTATATATAATTTTAATTTACAAATCACAAAAAAAAATGTATACTACATTCCACAAATCTCATAAACGATTGTGTTCTTCAGTCCACCAATAAGCCCACGACTCAGAGAAGCTTCTTTTATTATGTTATTTTTTGTTTAATATTTTAAGAATGCATTGATTTCATTGCAAATTTCTTAAATGCCATCATACAAATTATGGACAGTCTGGCTCCACTGTACTATGATTTACATAAAAAAAGTTAAAAGCGTAAACTTACATGAAGCGACGACGTTGTATGTCGCATAACGCGTAGGCATGAAAAGACGTTGAAACGAATCTTAAAACTTATAAACCAGCAGCGCACGAAACAAAAACTATTTTACTTAATGAAACAAACTAACTAAATAATGATGTCAAGTAGAAAGCGATATGAGAACTTAATTTTAATAAGCGTATGGGAGAATGCGGCGAAAGTTCTTGAAAAGACAAGAGCGCATTTTGTTTTGTAAAATAAAATTGAAAATGATATAGATTAGATTCTAAAGTAAAAAAATCCTATATTGATGAAGTTTCAATTAAATTAAGTTCAATGTCATTCCTAATGAAGCCACACACTAGAATAGTTTCTGCTATCGCATCGACCTTTAGAACCTCTTATTTTATTAAAAACTGTGGTTATAGTGTTTTCTCAATTCTTCACGTGACAGTGTCAACGCCATCTATTAAAACTTTTTTCAAAAATAAACGCCTACCTGTTTCTCCAGTAGTGATAACAGCTGGTGCTGACGGCGGACCTCTGCCGATATTGTTCACCGCGATGACGTACATCTCGTATTCCGTGTACGGAGACAGGTTGGTCACCGAGTAGTATTGGGTGATCACGCCGGAGATCTCGCTGAAGGCCTGTGTTGCCAGAATTACAGTTTTACTATTACCATGGTTTATGTATGACCATATTTATTCTAAGAGTTATTCTAAAATTTGAATTTCGTAATGACATATAGCCATCACTCAAGAATCTATCAAAATCAAAATCAAAATA